>JAVJIF010021644.1:0-73421 GCA_038442645.1 Agave tequilana
TGAATCAACTTGTAGCTTCAGACTTGATTTGAATTCTTCGTTGAAGCTAAGCAATCATGCTACAATATTATTAAACTTGTGACTTTAAACACTCAGAAAGATCATTAGTATAATAATACATTAATAAGCATCATTAAAACAGAGATATGGACGTTTGGTCCACAGTCTCCCTCTTTTTATGATGAAAAAACTCATGGAGTTATTCAAAAAGCAATCAATAAAGAGAGCTTCTTATAAAGCTCCCCCTAATGATATGCATAATGATGTATCAATGAAGTCCATATGCAATATACAAAGAATATTCATTTACGCTTTAAGATGCATACAATAGAATAGTCAATGAGAAACAATATGCATAAATAGCCTCCAACCAATAAATCCAACCACCTCCAAATACATATCAAAGAGGTATATCAAGATAATATAAAGAAAACTGGAAACTACTCATATCATAATCCAAAGCATCATAATTTAAAAACATAAGCATAGAGTATGTTCACAAGCCATATGACACACCATAATTTGAAGTCAAAAAGTTTAAACAAAAGTTATTACAAACCAAGTGTTTTTGAAACAAAAGTACATAAATATATAAAAGATAGCATATCCTAAGATCTTCTGAGGTCTCCAAGTCATCTTCAACTTCAAATACTTCTCCTCTTTTTTGTCAACATCAAAAAGAAGAGATCAGTCTTGCTCTCCGATGAAGTTCAGTCGAGTGCAAAGTGAGGATCATCTGGAGGATCAATGATCAGATTATAAACATCTGACGGATCGAAAGGCACAACCCAGGGAACAAAAGAAGGGTTGAAGAGGGTAAAGGCTGAGCATAGCCATAACGTACAGGTAGAGGCCACTCTTGCTTGGAGAAAGAGTAGTCATTGCACTGTTGGAGATAACAGAATGCCGAGTAATCATAAGAGATGTCATTCCAAAATTCCGCTTAGTTAGCAAGAATTTTCTTGGAAGAGGAGAAGGAACTAAGCTGAAAAGAATTCATCTTATCCATCAAGGTTTGGATAGATGAAGAAGAAGACCCGAAATCAAACTAAGGAGATGGAGGTGCCTGATGGGCATGCTCACGAGTACCTACTTTTAACCTCTTTAGAAGAGTATGATCAATGTTCACAGAAGGAGCAAAAGCAGTCTCAAAAGAGAGATCAATCTTGAAATACTTGAGCAGGTGAGTAATCATCATCCCAAAAGGGAGATTCCTACTCAGAATGAGAAGATTTTTAGAAATCTGTAGTTGATAATGAGTCTAGAAATATTGACTCTAATGCCTTTCAGAAGGTATAAGATCAAAAGAGGAGCACAACCCCTGGCGTGACTATCTTCTCCGGATTTGGGTAGGAGATTATAGAACATGATCTTAAAATACTTGTTTAGCCTGTAACTTTGAATACTCAAAAAGATCATTAGTATAATAATAACTACATGAGATAATCATCATCAAAACTATAAAGATGGACCTTTGAGTCAACAGTTTCGAGATTCGTGCAACTTGCCCTATGTCCCCGTCTTCACCGCAATGAAATCCACTATCTCAGTAGAACTAAACTATAATGGATCTCGTAAGGCCTAGAGCCACAACTCCAACTTCCAATCCTTTACGCAAGAGGAATTTTTAAAGAAAATGAAGAATACAATCACTTGGTGACCCTCAAGATCACAATCACTTTCAATACAACTTCTTATAAAATAGAAAATAGATATTTGGTGGCTCAAGGAGTGTGTGAGAAAAATATCAGAGAAAGATCTGATTTGAGAACTGAAAAACTTGTACAAAATGAGTGAAAAATCAAAGCTCTGAAAACTTGAATTTTTCTTGATTGTTCAAACTATTTTCTTTATTTTTCTTAGTTAGAAGACTCTATACAATGATCCCTATTTATAGAAAGAAGGTAAATATCATTAGAGAGTAAACCCACTCATTAAACACTGATTATACCTTTAAAAAGCAAAATATATCCATTTGCGATAAATCAAAAATCCAAAAATCAAAAAATATCCTTTTAAAAAGCTATCTTGTCGTTTCTGCTCCTCTGGTGGTCAACCGGCTCGACAAACATGAATAGTTGTTGTACTCGATCGATCTAGAGGACAACTGGCTAGAACACCCTTCTGAGCTCAGAGTTCAGAAATATAGGCGGTCGACTACCTCACGATCGACCGACGTGGAGCCAGTCCCATGAACTTCAGCAAACGGTTGACCCAGTGGTCGACCAGTCCCAGTACACATGCACAAGTGTATGTCTGTGCACATGCGATCGACTGTTAAGACGATCAACTAGAAACACAGTTTTAGCAGGCACAGGGGCGGTCGACCGGCTTCAGCCCAAAAGCATAAAATTTTTTACTTTGAAAAATACGAGTAAATCTTTTGATAATTTCACTAAAACATATATAAATATAGAATTATTTTGACTAAAACAAACTATGAAATATATGTAAATGTATATAGATAAAAGTTTGGTTGAAGATAGATTGTCTATCAAAAGCCAAACTATAAAAAACTATAAGAACTAGTTTTGAAAAACTTATTAAGTGTGTGAACTTCTTGAGCATCCAATTTGATATTCTAAACTTAAACATTCTAAATTCTTACAATCAAGAGTTTACCACTATCTTCAAAGCTTCTTCAAGTGGGCTTCTCCAAAATCTAAAGTTTACTTTCCGAGCTTGAGTCCCATGCTTGATCAACTTGAGTGTTTCAATACCTTCTTTTGAGAAAAGATTAAAGTTAAACTATATCTAACTTTGAAACCTGTAAATTTAGAAACACCTGAACTTGATTAATAATACTCGACCACATGAGTTTTAGAGTCATCAAAACAAAAGGTGATTGTACCCTTGGGCTAACATTTCAAGCCAGAAGATGTAGCCAAAATAGCTTTCAGGACAAGGAATGGGTACTTTTAGTTTTTGGTCATGCCCCTTGGATTAACTAATGCTCCGGCAGCATTCATTGATTTGACAAATGGAGTGTTTCAACCAAAACTTAATCAATTTATAGTAGTGTTTATTGATGACATACTGATCTATTCACAAGTAAGGAGGAGCATGAAATCATTTGAAAATATTAGCAAATATTAAGAAAAAGAAACTTTATTCCAGGTTAAGATGTGTGAACTTTGGTTGGAATAAGTTGCTTTCCTTGGACACATCATATCTAAAGAAGGATTACCCGTAAATCTTATGATGGTTGAAGGAATTAAAATTTTCCTTTGCTCACTAATATCACAGAGATTCGAGATTTCTTGGGTTTAGTTGGTTATTATTGAAAATTTGTAGAAAGATTTCCAAGATGGCTACCTTTGACTTTTACTGACAAGAAAGAATACAAAGTTTTAGTGGGGTAAAAATCAAGAGAAGAGTTTTCAAGAATTAAAGGATAAATTGACATCAGCCCGGTTCTAGCCATGCTATCAAGAACCAAAGAATTTGTTATATATAATGATGTTTTGAAGTGACGGGAGTGTTTTTATGCAACATGACAAGGTAATTGCTTACATTTTCAGGTAGTTAAGAACTCATGAAAAGAATTATCCCACATATGATTTGAAATTAGCCACAATTTTATTTGCTTTAAAGATTTGGCGGCACATTTTTATGGAGTATCATGTGAAATTTATATAGATCATAACAGTTTTAAATATATATTCACCCAGAAGGAACTGAATATGCAACAGAGGAGAATGTTGGAATTAATGAAAGATTATGACCTTACTATCATTGTTACCTTGGGAAAGTTAATATTGTGGCTGATGCACTGAGTCAAAATCTGGAGGTCATTAGCCGCTTTGATAACCAAGCAACAAAGGTTACTAAGAGACTCGAAAGAGATACATAGTTAGAGACCAAATTTAGAAATCCCTCTACCTAATGAACCAACTAAACCAAGTAAGTGTTCATTTTGATTTGTATAACAAGATCAAGCAGGCGCAATAAGAAGATCCTAGGCTGAGGATGATCCAGGAAAATGTAAGAAAAGGGGTAGTCAAAGACTTCGCCATTGAAAATGATGTGTTAAACTTTGAACACCAATTATGTGTACCTCAAGTAGAAGAACTCAAAGATGAGATAACGAAAGAATCTCACTGCACTCCTTATACAACATATCCGAGTAGGTTCTCATCAAGGGGATAATATTAGTGTAGGTTGAGACTAAGAGAAGATAACCTAGCAACTCTTTATAAGAATGGAAGCCACATCTTTACATGTTGAGATCGAGAGGAGATACATAGGTAGTGCAATCATATGAGAAAGATCATCGAACTTAATGCATCATTTAGCTTGTAAATCTTTTAGATCGAGAGATTGCAGGTTCTCGTCGAAAGGATAGTATTTGTGTTGCTCGAGAGAGAATATAAATTAAGATATGGGATTTTGATTGTTAACATAAGTAGTATAAAGTAATATCGCAATCAATATATTAGATTTGAATAATTGTTGAAATCAATTGCCTTAGCTATTTTCTAATCCAAAGCCAACTTCTTTCTTATTTATTTTTACTTTTATATCTCTATCTTCCTTTCAAATAGAGCTTTGAGTCAATACACCATTGGTAAAATAACAATCCTCGTGGGGTCAATAATCTATTTATCACTTTTTTTACTTATAAATGATAGGTGCACTTGCTATTTGCAACATTAAATTTTTGGCATTGTTGCTGTGGATTGTTTGTTCCCTATTAATATCAATAATACTTGATAGTAGTTTTAAATTGAATTTAGACTATAAATATAACATCTTGACTTTTTATTTTGCAGACTAAAAAACACGCTCCCTCAGCAGATATAAAATCTCGGCCACACAGATGACAAAATTCGAATTAGGGGTTGAGCTTTCAGAAACTGTTTTCTAATTAGTTCATGAGAAGACCTAGAAGTGCTGAATTATTAGATATTGATCCGAGGTAGACAGAATTTTTTGATGATTTCTAAGGGAGAAGAAATACCGAGAAGCAGTCATGGTGAGCAACAAAGTGAAGAGAGCACTGATGGACTATGCAGTCCCGTTCCCGATTGAGCAACATCTTGCATCAACAAGCCAACAATCCAAGCAGTCAATTTCAAAATCAAGTTGGAGTTGATTTAGATGGTGCAAAATCAATGCTAGTTTGAAGGGCTTCCCAATGATGATCCAAATGAACACATCGCCATCTTCCTCGAAATATGTGATACCCAAAGGAACAATGGTGTGCCAGCGGAGACGGTTCAGTTATTACTTTTCCCCCTTGTCATTGACGTAGTTGGCTTGTTCATTTTGAGCATACGAAAAATGTTGCCAACTTGACAATCTCACTAGAATATGCTCCTTCACAAGATTCACAAACTTGAGGTTGGGTTTGTATGGCACATACATTGGAGCTTCTTAATTGTTTCCCTAATAACGTGAGCTGAGCTTGCATCACTGTGATAGCATCGAGTATGTGCATACCCGCAACCTTTTTCGGTGTCACCCTTTTCGCTTGCCATGAAAAGTCATTAGATGCCATCTCTTTCAAGACCTCGTAGACTTTATCTCGATCTTTGCCTATCAATGTTCCACTAGCCATCACATCAACTATCATCTTTGTGTTCGGTTACAGCCCATTGTAGAAGAATTGAATCTCCAACCAAGCGGGGAGATCATGATGCGAGACTTTTTCTTATCATGCCATTGTACCTTTCCCACACATCATATATAGATTCTATAATATTCCCAGGTAATAATTGTTGAACTAGAAAAAGACAGAACTCCCGCATTCATCTTCAACCAGTCTGAATGACGTTCTAACTTATCGACATCTACAAAAGATAAGTCGAAGACAAGCTGATGATGACAAATGAGACAGCAACATGGACATTGTTAATCCAGTAAAACAGATAGTAAGCTAAACTTGCCTTTGAAGAGACCCAAGCAGGCCTAAGACGCTAAGTTAGCTCAATACTTAACCTGGGCATAACCCCAAGGTAAGCTTTACAGCTCCGCATGAGACTAAAAGCTTCGCCTAAGCTTGGTAGCCTCGCTTTGAAGCTAACTATTAATTTCACCTGAAGCTCCCCATTTAGCCCGCCAGAGGCTGATTCAAGAGCTTCGCGCCAGGAGCTATATCCCTAACTGAGTCATAGCGCTATGGGCTGAGTCTTAGCTTCGCATGAGGCTCTGAAAGTAATTCCGCCTGAAGCTATAATCTAGCACCGCATGATTTAGCTCCGCAGTGGGCTTTGTCAGGTCATTAAGTTGACCGTTTCAAAATCCCACGAGGAATTAATGGGTGAACCCCACTAATTTAGTGAGATTAACGCCACCTTAAGTAGATGGTTATACCCGCCCACTTCGTCCTACATTAAGTGGAGACAATTAAGCCATAACGGCATGAGGACGTTCGCATGAACCATCTAGCTTCGCCAGAAGCTTGTAAAGAGCTTCGCGACAAGGTCATTTCGAGCTCGTGCGAAGCTAATAGCTGATTTGGCCTTGCTAAATTCTAGGGGGCGGTTACACCTTACTTTTGGCTATAAATAGTACCTTACTAGACACAGGAACGGAGGAGAGACGGAGATCGAGACGAAGAACGGACAGAGAGAAAATTAACTCGAAAAGAGCAGAATTCCTAGCAAAAAAGGCTCTATGATCTTCTGTTCTCTGATTCTCCAAACCAAGCGAGAAGGGAGTCTTATTAGGAGGCAGTTCGATCGTCTGACCGGTCGCATCGTCAAAGGGATAAAGTGATCGCGCGCTGATCAGATTCCTACCGACACATTTTCTCAGAAATCTCAGAGGAGATCTACTTGTAATTTTCTTTTCAATTACTTATAATTTCACTCCTCGACACTTTTTTGTAAGTTTTCCCTTTGTTGAATTTTCAATGGAAAACAAGATAGCGACTCCGCTGGAGAAATCAGTCTTCTGGCGCAATAAGGAGACAGTGCCGCAATGCAACGGTCAGAATCCTGAGTCCGTTATGTTCGAAAACTTGGTCATTCATTTCGACCAAGAAAAATTTGAAGAATTGCTCTTGGAGGGTAGTCTAGTGCTCTATGCTCGGAAGCACAAGAAGATCTTGGTGGCCAAAACTTCAGAGCAGAAGCCAATTTTAGCCGGGCGAACAGCTGGAAGAGCCTCGTCTCAACTCCTCTCAGCCTCTCCACTGAGGCTAAAAGTGCCTTACGCAAGGCTAGCCAAGTTCTCTGCGAACTTAAAACTTCACTTTCTAAGCAGATGTGGAGGCTAAAACAGAAAGCTTCGTGTGAAGCTTCAGGCGAAGTTCCACCAGGCGAAGTTCCACCGTAACTTCTCCTATCACGTGAAGACAAAGGCAAACTGCCTATCTAGTTTGGCAGCTTCACAGAGGCTATTAGCCGCGAGGCTAGGGTGACAACTCTGCCTTCGCCTAATTCAGGAGCAGTAACTCCTTACGCCAACCTCATTCTTACGAGCGAAGTTATTGATGGCGTGGCGAACACAGCGCCAGTACCTTAGGGTACGTGCGGAATGCCCAGCCGCCTTGCTGAAACTGAAGCACCTAACTTTGCTAACCACCTTCGCAACAAGGTGGCAAATAAAGCACCACGGCATGCTTCGCTCCCTGACTCCTCAAGATTTAAGTTCGCTCTTTACAGTGGAGCTAAGGGATCATCCCTGGGTGCTGATAGCAGTACTTATGCAGCTTCAGCGCCCTGAGGGTGCTACCAAAGTTCTCAGCCGCGAAGCTAGAACTAAAGCACTATCTAGTGCCAATCACCTCTGCGGTGATGAGAAGAACGAGGCATCGTCCCGTGCTTCGCTTCCAAAGCCTGCGGATGCCAAGTCCGCCCTCACAAGGTTATAAGCAAGAAGGTGATGTCAAAATTACCTGAACAGATCAATGCGCGATGTACTCGAGTCTCTGCGTTGAGTCGCCTAAGCTCGGCTAAATCCGACTTGCGAGAATTCTTAATGAACAAACAGAAATCGGAATTACTCCAGACTTCTCCCTCTTGTTGTGAACAGGTGGGATGTCAGTTGGTGATGGCCCATTCAGTCTATTGCCGACTAGGACCAGTTCCCGCCACTCCTCCAAACTGATAGTCAGTCTTTGATCGACTATCGGTGCGAGCTCCTGTGAAGTATCACAAAAGGAGCATATCGTGAAATCTACCATAACTGCCCTCTGCATCCGTCAATATGATCGATAGGGGACGGGAATCGCATAGAGGCAGGCGAGCACCGAGTAGTGCTAACTCTCCTTCCTTCTGTTCTCCAGACCCGGACTATAACCTGGCTTAGGCCAAGTCTTGGTGAAAGAAGAAGGTGTGTTCCGAAGTACCAGATCTAGGGTTGTAATACCCTACAATTATGAGCAGCATCCTCCTCAACTGGAGTAACATCACCAGAACCAATGAGAAGATATTCCAATAGTATGATGAGGAGGAGGAAGATAGTAGGTATGACTCTTCGGCGACAGTCAGCTCGATACGAACGGATAAAGTGTCGGTGAATATGGCTGATAATGGTAATGATGACCTCCGTCGATGGTTGGAAGCTCAGGAGCAAACCTCTAAGGCCCAGTAAGAAGCCATGGACAACATTCAACAGATGCTCGCTCAACTCCTCACTAACCGGAATAACAATGATACCAGGAGTAACCATAATGAGGAGTAACATAATGATGATGAACAACCCAAGACTGAGAAGTCAAAGGAAAGTTCTTCTATGAATGCTGAAGTTCTTAAAGGCATCCAAGCTCAGATCGCATCCCTAGCCCAAAGGAATGAACTGAAGAAAGTAGGGGCAGTCCGTCCTTACCCCTTAGAATGGGATTCAGTACCATACCCGCCAAAGTTTAAGCCATCAATGTTACATACGTATGATGGTAAGAGCTAGCCAAACCAGCACATCTACTACTTTCGGTCTCAGACCGGTAACATTATAGATAACGATGCTATTATGGTCAGACTGTTCATTGGTACCTTGAAGGGGGTGGCATTAGACTGGTTCCAAAGCCTTCCTCCAGACTCTATCAATTCCTGGATCGACTTAGAAACTTAATTTCTTTCTCGTTTCTATGAGAACGATACCGAGGTAACCATGAACAAACTTCTCTCTACCGTGCAGAGGAAGGGCGAATCTGTCAGGGACTACATTGAGCGGTTCAGAAACTTGTCTCTGATGTGCTCAGCAGGGATGCCATTACCCATGCTCTTGAAGACATGCAAGCATAACTTTCTGGACCAAGTGGAGATTCGTATGAGAGCTGTCAAAGTCCATACCTAGAAGGAACTAGTCGAGCAAGCAGAGATAGCCAAAAAGTCAGCTAAAAAGTTCGAACCTTCTACCCTAAAGGCAAATGGGGTATGAATAATAAGGGGCGCGGTGACATGGCGCAGTCTTCCCAACCCAAAGGGAAAGAGACTATGTCCGTTGAATTATCGGGGAACGTTCATTTGAAGACCAAGAAGAGCAGCGTCAATAATCAGGAGTTTAAGTTTTCTCCAAAATAATACTCATTCAAAGACGAACAGGTGATTACAATATTCCATCTACTCCACAAAGGAATAAATTGAAACTACCAGAGGCTCGACGTCCTAATGAAGTGGGACGCACAAACGATCCCGACTATTGCCTCTTTCAAAGGATGATTCATCATCCTACTAATAAGTGCTTTGTCCTCAAGGATAAAATTCAGGCTTTAGTCGATGCCGGAGTTCTGACTCTGAAATCAGAATAAAATAAAGTCACTGCGAACATGGTGACCCTCGAGTTTGGCAAGATCCCAAAAGTCACAGTTCCTGATGGGTCTTTCCTAATCCCTGAAGCACGGTTGAAGTAAGAGATCCTTCAGCTAAAAATTAGGAGACTAAGTGTCTTGTTCCTTGACATTAGAAATAGGTGAAATCATGTGGATATACCCAGACCTTGCCCAAGACGAACGATGGGATTCAAAGAAATCCAAGCCGAAGGGCAAATCTTGCAATGTTATCTCCATCTTGCTGGAAGACGGCAACGTGACATCACCTTCTCTTAGCGATTCTAAGGGGGAAAAGCACGCCTGTACAGTGCAAGCTAATGTACCTCAGCTGACAGGTACTCGATCCAAAAAATCATACTTAAAACAGTATGAGAGGATTACTGACGAGACACAACAACAAACGACGTCAGTACAAGTACCCATGCCAGCTCTGGTCCTGACAATGGGAAAAGAGAAGCAGAAAGAAGTCCGTTTGACCATATCCTGAAGAAGCCTTCAGGCCCGGGACTTAATATGCCTTTTCATTTTGACATATTGGCCCAGTTGGCTAATATCTCCGCTCGTATCACCATACACGAGCTGCTTCGCCTCTCGAAGGAGATAAGAGAAGCACTTAGGGATGCGCTGGCTAACTCAGAATCATTTCTGACACATATGCCAGAGACCCCCTAAGGATGACACTCAGCCCCCTTGCTCTGAATGTCATTGTGTACAGTCGAAAGTACCTGCTATTACTTTCACAGCTGAGGACATGCTCCTCAAGGACAATAAACACGATTGACCTTTGTACTATACCGGATATATCGGCTCGACATGCATTAAAAGGGTACAGGTTGATACAGGGTCTGCACTCAGCATCATCCCCAAAAGGCTCCTCTACTTCCTTGGCATATCTCTTTATCGATTGTCTGCAACTACTACGACGATATATGATTTTAATGCAGGGAATAGTTACCCTCTTGGAAAGATTCGACTCCGTTGTCGAATCGGGAACCCGAAATCAGAAGTGACATGTTACGTCATTGACACGTCATACAACTTGTTGCTAGGATGGCCTTGGATCCATGCTAACTGGATTGTTTCCTCTACTCTGCACTAGTGTTTCAAATACATTAAAGATGATGCAACGGTACGAACTGTGTTCGCTGAGAAACGACCATTCAAAAGGGTGAAAAACTACTTTATTGATGCTCTCCTATATAAGAAAGTCAGTGAAACATCAAAAGAATCATTGCCTGACAACGAGGCAGATTCAGAGTCTGAAGGAGACGCGCCAGCTACTTTGGTAAGTGAACCAATTGTAGCATGTTTCAATAATCATCAGTATAATAATCCTTCTGAGGATGATGATGAATGGGTGATTAATGACAATATTTCCTTTGATTATCCGACGAGTGTCAAATTGTTTGAATCTGTCACCAATAGCCCTCTACACATGCCCTTGCATAAATCAAGCATGTCAAGTACATCCGTGGAATGTATGGAAGGGTCCGTCTTCGTGATCCCTCCATCCAAAAGGAGTCAATCACCAATAATATTCGGCAGAGCCCAACTGCGAAGGTCTATAATCATAGACTCGAGTTTAGATTCAGAGAACCCGCAATTTTTCAATCATGCGCGATCAGCACAACATATGATGAGAAAAATGGGATACAGCCTGCAACGTGAGAATGGCCTGAATTTCGAAAAAGGAAGACGTGATTTTCTGCGTAATTTTGTGCCAAAAGAGAAACCGATAAATTACTATGATAAAACACGCAGGGGTTAGGATACGTTACACCTCCATCTCTACATCGGTTCGATCCAAAGATAACAAACCGATCCCGTCACGCTCTGCCTCTTCCTTCGAATGGGAGTCGGATGTCAGTGTAGGAACGATGTTCAAGAATCTCACCGTTAATATGACTTTAAGTAGCCAATTGGAGCCTGCGGAAGCTACTGATGTTGAACTATGGGCTCAGCAACTGGGTTTCCAGTGGGAAAAATGATTCGAACAACGCGAACCACCTACTGAAGACATGGTGATTCAGGTTAACTTGGGTAGTCAAGATCACCCTAAACCCATCTTTATAAGTGAGAGACTATCATTTATGGAGAAAGAAGAATTGATAGTACTCGTAAGGGAGTATATCGATATCTTCGCATGGAACTATGAAGATATGCCCGGACTTGATCCACAAGCAGCCATGCATCATCTGAATATCAATCCTGACACCAAGCCAGTCAAGTGTTCGAAAGGATTAATTGTATTGAAAAATGGTTTAGAGTAAACCGTTAATGTCCGTGTACTGATGATCAAGAACTTCGAATGTATATGCAGGTTTACTTTACCCCTTCCGAATCACCATTCGTAGCATAAGCTAGGACGGGTCGTATCCGCAGGGAGGGTTAGCAATAGAAGCATTAAAGGTTTTATATTGAAATTTTAGTGAAGAAAAACGAAGGTTCTTCTTTGTTTAAGAAATGAAAAAACAAAACGATATGGAAAGTGAGTGAAAAATCTTTGGTGATTGTGTGAAGGAAAAGAAGAAACGAAAATAAAGATTGAAGGAAAACGAAGATATTTGAAAAGAGAAAGTTTTCAGAAGAGAGGTTTTTTAAGTATGATAGAAAGAGAAGCCATGACTAACTAACATTCTAATTTACTAACTTCCTACTCTCGTTGGGTAATGCATGCCTCATATTGATTCATCGACAATGGTGTGTCTTGCTTTGTCAAGTCCTTGTATTGTCCCATGTCGAAGGTGTTTCTCATCTAGGCTAGATGCCTCCTTGAATCATTGGCTCCCTAAATAGATTTTCAACAGTGGAATAAGGATAGTCACTCTTAAGGATGCTAAGAAAACATACAAAATTCATTATCCATCAAAGCTATAATAAAGCGAGCATGAAATAAGAAACTTGTAATGTAGTCATTAGCATAGTGAAGTGCTCCATCTTCATGTTCCATCAAGACACTTGTTCTAAAGATAAGGCTTTAAGTGAGGCTAACATGAACCATATAGAGGGGGAACATAGCATTTGCAAAGAATAAAAATCAACTCATCTTCATTGGGGGTAAGATAGACTTGTAATTTGTAAGACTAAAAAGAAGAAAGCATCCAATGAATCATATAAAGTAGCAATCACCCAAGAGTTAGTAGTTAATAAAATTAAAAGTTAGTCATGTTAATGAATTAGCTAAACATGAAAATAAAGAACAAGCAATGGTTCAATGTAGAAATTAAATAAGAGAAAGTAAAAGTTTAAAGAAAATAGTGTACTAGAATAAGAAAAGATTGAAAGATTGAAAGCTTGAGCCTTGTATTGCATTGTCACCATCTCCAATTACAAAGATCGCTCACTCTCACTCTCTCTTTTCTGGATTCTAGAAGGAAAAAAGAAAATTACATAAGAGACTAAAAGAAAACCTAGAGAAACCCTAATAATTTTCCTATAAACAATGCTCTTTTCTTCTCCCTGATTATAGAGGCCCTAGGGGTCTATTTATAGTCTTTATGAGAAGAGGCTTTCCCACCTCAGCTTCGGATCAAACGCTAAAGTAACGGCCAGAAGATTGCCGCGGTTCCGTGGCATGTGCCGCGTTTCCGCGGCCGTTTCTTGGCCGCTGCGTTAGCGGATTTTTGTGCCTTTCTGTTGTGTCTCGTATCCCCAGCTAGATCTTTTAGAAACTGAGAATATGCTTTAGAACTGTTCAGACCTGAGCTTTCCTCTTGTGGGCTTCTAAATGATTCTTTAATTCCTAAAAAATCATAATTGTTGGGCCTCCTTCTCCATTAAACATTGGACCTGAAAAAAGAGAGAAAAAAGCAATAAAAATCCAATATTTAGCATAGCATGGTGGTAGAAAATGATGCATAAATGACTCCAATCACACTCCCATACCTAGCTTTTGCTCATCCCTGAGCAAAATAAGTAAAAAGAAAAATCCTAACTAAATTATTACACCACTTTCGTAGGTGACACGATTGCACTGAGCTCGTGCAACAAGCCTTTAAATCTCTAGGTTACCCTAGAGGATGAGTTTTGTCTCGTGAGGATTTTCAGTGGATTACACCCACAAAATCCGTAAAGAAAGAGAAATATGTTAGTATTTTAAAAACACATTTTGAAAGAAAAATATTTGAAATATTATTGTAAGTTTTAAGTAATCTATAAGTTATAGGAAAACCGAATTTTTCTTTCCTAAACTTAGTCTCTATTTAAAAATTTGTTATCAATCAAAGTAAGGAGTCAAATTGTACTTCTCATCTAGTCTATTACTTTACCTTAAGTCATATGCACCTTGTGACCGTGAAAACTTTGACTAAGGGTTCTTTGACTCTAACTCTTATGCCTTATTTATTTATATATATATATATTTTTGGTGGTATTATTTCTTAGTTCTATTAGGCTTTCTAATCTGCCCATGTAATGAGCCTTTAATCGATGACTCCCAAACCAAACGGTCTTAGGGCACCGGGTGAGAAAATACCTCAAGGACTTAAGGACTCGAGCAAACAAGGCGACAAAACTAAGGATTTTATTATATGAACCACTTTTAGGCATGAATACTTATGCTTTATTAGGCACAAATACCCAGCTTAATCAGAGAATTTTTATATATATTTTTCTCAAACTTATCTAATCATCTTTCGCATAAATACTAAGGCTTGCTTAGGCCAAAGTACCTAGCTAATCAATAATTAGATTTGTTCATCTTTCATAGATATATATTTTTTCTTTTTTCTTTTTTTAAGGCATAAGAATCTTTGTTTTTGAACCCTAAGTGTGTAAATGTATGAAGTGTTCATATTTCATTAAGGTAAAGATGAAGATTAAATTACTTTGACAAATTATCTTCCTAACTCTAAAAATCAAACAAATAATCTTATTTTGACCAAGTTCAAGAAATACTAATTTTGATTTTCCTATTCCTTAAAATTGACTTAATTTCTTACAAAAAATATGTCAAAATATTGTTTCTATTTTCAAAAAGTTTTTAAAAGTAAAGAAAATGTTAATTTTTTTAATAAAAAAAGAAAACCTAAGTTATGTTAGAACTCTCCCCTACACCTATCTCATGCATTGTCCTCAATGTATGAATTAATGCATAGATGCATGAAAAAGAAGACAGGGAAGGAAAATACTACCTTAAGGTGATGGTTCTGGTGGTGGTCTGATTGGTCCATGAAATGCGGCCCAATCGACTTTGCATGGAGTTCGGAGGAACCCACTAGAAATCTCTCTAATATAACCCACTAAAATGATGTATACATGAAGGAGTTTTATTAAAATTTAATCCCATCTAATTTCCAAATTCCATAATTGATTTCTGAGTCAATTTTGTCAACTGCCTTGTCCCAAAATGGAGTGTGAAAAGATAGAATGATTGACTTGGACTTAGGAAGTACTGGAACTAATACCGACTCAAAAAAGTGACTTAAGTCAAGTAAAGGTTCAGGGGTCAAGATTGGCTCAGGAAGCGGGTCCAAATCAAGAAGTTGAAACTTAAGTCCACATTCAGTTTCCCACAATAGAATGTGACTTAATACTGGTGATTCAAGTTCAAGAATGACAGGTGTAGGAATGAAAACTGACTCTAAAATATTACTCAAATCGGGTAATAAAATAGGAGTCAATATTGATTTGGGAATTTGAACTGGATCACAAATTTGAGAATCTAGGTCACATTTCTCATTGAGTTCAATTTCATAAAAATGAGAACTTGTCAATTTGTCAATGAGACTTTCAAAAGTATGAAATTGGTCAAGTTCAATATGCTGATCATCAAAGATGGTGATTCAATTTCATTATAAATTGGCACAGGATCCAATGTTGACTTGGGAAAAAGATTGAAATCAGGTGAAGACACTGGAGTCATTATTGAATCAGGAAGTAGAATTGAATCACTAAGTTGAGGTTTAGGATCATATTCATTCTCAAGTTCTATTTCAGGAAAGGAATAACTTGCCAAACTGTCAATGTCACTTTCAAAATTGGAGTTTGGACAAGTTCAAATGATTGTGCTGAAATGGAACCTTGTTTTCTAAAACAACATGACTCTTCAGCTCTAACAGAATGGTTAACGACATCATAACTGGCCAAAAGGTGAGAACGTAGAGTTTAGACCATCATATCTATGTCATGATTACGAGCGTCTTGAGCCTGAGTCATGGCTTCAAGCATCCTTGCATAGTTGATAGGTTCATCGTTTTGTTGCGATTGGTCTTGAAAAGATGAAGTGTTATTTTGGAATTGGTGATAAAATTATGAGTCCATCAGATTTTGTGATTGTTGTTTGGACTCACGCATACTCATTTCCAAAATTAATGGTTTTCTCTTTTGGACTGGTATGAATCTTGGAACTGAGTATGAACTCATTTCCAAAATTAATGGTTTTCTCTTTTGGACTGGTATGAATCTTGGAACTGAGTATGAATCTTGAAAATATTATGGACAAGGTGGAAAAGGAGGACAAGTTGGTTGAAAATTGGACTCGAGGGAGGTGAATTCCCACTGACTCTGTGAAGAGTTGAAATTATTTTGAAAATTATGGTTATAAGATTGGGGGCATGGGTTATATTGATTCGGATAAGACCAATCCGGCACACTAGGTTAGTTAAAGTTATGATATGCCGGGTTGGTAATATTCGAAAAAGAGGTTGGTTTGTAATATGGATTACCATTAAAATTGAAAAATTGTTGTTATAAGCCATATCACACAATAAAACACAAACAAAAAAAAAAAAAACAAATAAGCAAACAAAAAGAAAAAATTCTAACCTAAGTTAGAGTAGACCTTTGACCTAGACGACTCCTAACTGGTTAGACTGTCCATAGGAGGTATAATGCAGACTTTGACCACAAGCTAATCAGTCAGGTCAGGGCAAGATTGGTGGGAGGTTATCCGTCAAAGATGTTCCTTAATTAAGTAACCACCAATCTTCGGGCTTTCGGCCCTTAATCCCCTTCCTATACACTGATTTGACAGGAGTCAAATTCTAACACCTTTCCCCTTAGGATAATCTCCTAATTGAGTCCGAGATGTCCCTAGGGCCAATGTCTACTCATTTTTAGTTAGGCTTGGGTTAGTGAGTGAGGAGATTGTTTGTGGGCTAAGGGAGGGTAATGACTTCCCCACCTTATCTTGTTTATAAGACAAGTCCTTAGATCAATTTAGTGCAGTATACAAGAAAAGCAACACTTAAGCAATGTAAACAATCCAAAAGTGTTCTTATACTAGATGCTATGCACACATACCTTCGCTCTAGCACTCTTCAACAGTAAATAGAAAATGTAATAAAATAGACACGTGCCTAAATGCAAACGTCTAATCAATTTTGAACTTTTTCAACAAATGTTTTACTGTTGGTTTATTAGCAGGCTCCTGGTGATGGCATATAAGAAATAAAATTTGCAGAAAATTATAATTTTGCAAAGCAAGCAGCCCTGCAAAAAGCCAGTCAGTAGTGAACTCCTTTTTGCCGCGGATCCGCAACTAGAGCTGAGGAAACACCGCAATCCAGAGGGTGCTTGGTCTCTGCTTTCTAGAACAGAGGCCCAAGACCACTTATATGTTGCTGCAATCTTTTTTTCTGCTTTCCCTGACCTGTAACCTGCAACAGAGAAGAAAAAATTCGTTTTAGTTCTAAAAATTCAATAAAAACCGTTACCCTCCCCGGCAACGGCGCCAAAAAATTTGTTCGAAAGGATTAATTGTGTTGGAAAAGGGTTTAGAGTAAACCGTTGATGTCCGTGTACCGATGATCAAGAACTTCGAATGTATATGCAGGTTTACTTTACTCCTTCCGAATCACCGTTCGTAGCATAAGCTAGGACGGGTCGTATCCGCAGGGAGGGTTAGCAATAGAAGCATTCAAGGTTTTATATTGAAATTTTAGTGAAGAAAAACGAAGGTTCTTCTTTGTTTTAAGAAATGAAAAAACAAAACGATGTGGAAAGTGAGTGGAAAATCTTTGGTGGTTGTGTAAAGGAAAAGAAGAAACGAAAATAAAGATGGAAGGAAAACGAAGATATTTGAAAAGAGAAAGTTTTCAGAAGAGATGTTTTTTAAGTATGATAGAAAGAGAAGCCATGACTAACTAACATTCTAATTTACTAACTTACTACTCTCGTTGGGTGATGCATGCCTCATATTGATTCATCGACAATGGTGTGTCTTGCTTTGCCAAGTCCTTGTATTGTCCCATGTCGAAGGTGTTTCTCATCTAGGCTAGTTGCCTCCTTGAATCATTGGCTCCCTAAATAGATTTTCAACAGTGGAACAAGGATAGTCACTCTTAAGGATGCTAAGAAAATATACAAGATTCATTAGTCCATCAAAGCTATAATAAAGCGAGCATGAAATAAGAAACTTGTAATGTAGTCATTAGCATAGTGAAGTGCTCCATTTTCATGTCCCATCAAGACACTTGTTCTAAAGACAAGTCTCTAAGTGAGGCTCACATGAATCATATGGAGGGAGAACATAGCATTTGCAAAGAATAAAAGCAACTCATCTTCATTGGGGGTAAGATAGACTTGTAATTTGCAAGACTAAAAGAAGAAAGCATTCAATAAATCATATAAAGTAGCAATCACCCAAGAGTTAGTAGTTAGTAAAATTAAAAGTTAGTTAGTCATGTTAATGAATTAGCTAGACATGAAAATAAAGAACAAGCAATAGTTCATTGTAGAAATTAAATAAAAGAAAGTAAAAGCTTAAAGAAAATAGTGCACTAGAATAAGAAAAGATTGGAAGATTGAAAGCTTGAGCTTTGTATTGCGTTGTCACCGTCTCCAATTACAAAGATCGCTCACTCTCACTCTCTCTTTTTTGGATTCTAAAAGGAGAAAAAGAAATTACATAAGAGACTAAAATAAAACCTAGAGAAACCCTAACAATTTTCCTATAAACAATGCTCTTTTATCCTCCCTGATTACAGAGGCCCTAAGGGTCTATTTACAGTCTTCATGAGAAGAGGCCATCCCACCTCAGCTCCAGATCAAACGCTGAAGTAACGGCCAGAAGATTGTCGCGGTTCCGCGGCATGTGCCGCGTTTCCGCGGCCATTTCTTGGCCGCTGCGCTAGCCAATTTTTGTGCCTTTTTGTTGTGTCTCGTATCCCCAGCTGGATCTTTTAGAAACTGAGAATACGCTTTAGAACTATTCAGACCTGGACTTTCCTCTTGTGGGCTTCTAAATGATTCTTTAATTCCTAAAAAAAATCATAATTGTTGGGCCTCCTTCTCCATTAAACATTGGACCTGAAAAAAGAGAGAAAAAAGTAATAAAAATATAATATTTAGCATAGCATGGTGGTAGAAAATGATGCATAAATGACTCCAATCATCAAGCAACAACAACGACAATTTCGCCTAAACATTATGGAAGCTATTGAGACCGAAGTTCATAAACTCAATGCGTGCGGTTTCATACGGGAGGAATGTCATCCAGATTAGGTTGCTAACATTATTCCTATTCTTAAGAAGAATGGAAAAATTCGGATCTGTATTGACTACCGCGACCTCAATACAACCTGTCCTAAAGACGAATTCCCATTGCCCATCACTGATGTCATGATTGATAATACCTGCGGATTCAAAAGAATGCCCTTCATGGATGGCTTTTCAGGGTATAATCAAATTAAGATGTATCTAGAGGATGAGAAACAAACTTCATTCGGGACACCGTTGGGGGTATACTGCTATATCGTGATGCCCTTTGGATTAAAGAACGTGGGAGTAACTTATCAGCATGCAATGAGTACAATTTTCTACGACCACTTCTGAAAGACGGTAGAATATTATGTCGACAACATTGCTATCAAAAGTCACGATAAGAATGACCATGTTCGTGACTTAAGAACAATGTTCGACATAATGCGGGCTTATCAACTGAAGATGAATCCTATAAAATCCTTCTTGGGGGTTTCGAGTGGAAAGTTCCTGGGATTCATTGTTACATCAAAGGGAATTCATCTTGACCCAGACAAAGTCAAAGCCATTCAGAGCATGCATCTTCCTAAGAATCTCAAAGAACTTAGGGGCCTACAAGGTAAACTGGCTTATATCAGAAGGTTCATCGCAAATCTCTCAGGCCTCTGTCAACCGTTCACCCGACTCATGAAAAAAGGTGTTTCTTTTATATGGGATCAAGCCTGTCAAGAAACTTACGAGGATATCAAAAGATACCTCACTAAACCTCCAGCTTTAGTGGCTCCCACATTAGAAAAATCATTCCTGCTTTATGTGAAAGCTATGGACCATTCTCTCGGTGCTCTGCTTGCTCAAAAGGACGATAATGGTCACGAACAGGTTATTTATTATCTGAGCAGGACTCTGATAGGGGTGAAATCTCGCTATAACCCTATTGAGAAGGAATGCTTAGCTCTTGTTTTTATTATTCAGAAGACAAGACATTATTTGTTTGGCCAAACCATACATATCATTTTCAGAGTAAATCCTTTACGTCTTCTCATAACGAAACTAGGATCACTGAATTCTAGATTAGCTAAGTGGCCCCTCCTTCTGTCTCAGTATGACATGCTTTTTGTCCCTCAGAAGGCAGTTAAAGGTCAGGCGCTTGTAGACTTCCTGGCTGCTCATCCGGTTCTGGAAAGCTCAAAATTTCATGAAGATATTCCAGATGAGGTTTTCAAATCTAATATTGTAACGGTCCCAGCTTCTAATAAGCAAGATTAGATCCACAACACGTATATATATTCCCAAATCTCTTCTGTGATTCAAAATCTAGAAAAATTCGGCAGCATTTCCTCTAAAATTTCATTTTTTTCCACATACAAAAATAGCAATTTCGGCTCCAAGGCCTACTTATGTCCATAAAGGATTTCGGCCACATGGCCTACTTATCACGCGGTATAAAGATCTCACTAGTACTACATTTCAACCTTAAAGAAGTTCCCACAATATGCTTATACAATATGTTCCACTACATAACCATCAAGGCATCCATCATCAACATGATACTACCAACATGATCCTCATTCTTAGATTTACAAACGTCCCAAGCACCACAAGTTCTAGTTACAACTATTACAATAAAAGGGGTTACATATGATAGTAGCATCAAGGTACATTTAACTAGGTAATGCTGAAATAAAACATACTTATATGCACATAGTGAGCAAAACAATAGTTTATGGAAGATATGCCATCCTGCTCATAACTACTCCATGCTACAGTATGCCTTTACCTTTATCCAGACTTGAAAGGGGGAAAATGAAAGGAATGAGCTCGACGGCTCAGCGAGTAAATTTCATAAACACTATACGAATGATAACATGAATATTCTACCATAATATACCTTGCGGGGCCCAAGAAGGTCTTACCAGAAAGTAGATACCCATATCCCTATTATCCTTACATGATTTAATAATTGCAAATTACAAATGTTAAACTTTCTTTTTGGTTACTAAAAGTTCCTTCCACGTATATGTGGGAGCGAGATCGTTAATTGATCTCTTCCATGGATAACTCTATACATACGTTCTATCTTACTCAAAACTTTATTAGATCACATTCAAATACTTACCTGCAATACAATATTTCATTATTTTCTAAGGCACATTCATATATTACCCTATTCATAGGGTGCTATTTTCCCCCCGTCTTCTCTCACCTACCAGCTCCCGCCCGGCCCCTTCCTCCTCGTAAAACCAACTCAGAATCACATACAGCATATGAAATAAACATTTATATCTATACGATGCAAGTGTACACATATGATTCACATGACCCCGTCTTCTCTCTCCTACCGGCTCCCGCCCGGCCCCTTCCTCCTATGTTTATAATAAACGCGTGCACCCGCATTAATCACCGTCTTCCCCCTCCTACCGGCTCCCGCCCGGCCCCTTCCTCCATGCAAATTTGCCAAAAATACAAAATCAACATACTCTCATTATACTTCTTACAATCAATACACTCATGCCTAATGCATAACATCAATATACTATAGCATAAGTTACATACTTAGCATGCTTGGTAAAGATCACACAATCCACAAGTTCATGTATAAACCACACACGCAACATACTAGTATATGAGTATTGCCACAAGGTTTCATACAATTATGATTCCTATGGGGATACACAAGTCTTAAGATTTGAGGTTTAATAATTTCACATACCTAGGATGTAACATAACATCATGTACATTTATGTCTTCTACCGAATCTATGTGAAAAAGGGTTAGGAATCTACCATCTTTCACTATACCCTTCACCTAGGTAACATTACATAACTTTAATTGTTACAAAAGCATAGCATATACATCTTATATCCCCCCCTCTCTAGTGAAAAGAGAACAAGCATGACACCACTCCCGTGAAAAACTAATCTACACGTCCTTACATTAATCTTGCATGCTTTCCCAAATCCATCCTAATTTCATTACATCAAATACTTAAGTTAACTTCATGACCTATGTAAGCATAGTGAGGATGGAAATCTACTCACCTAATAGATGAATTCCCACTTGTGCTCCTTGTTCAAACTTTCCACCCAAACCCTAGCAAAGGACATAGGAAAAATTCTTAGTCATAAAATTAATCATAAAAAGGGAAGAACTATTGGAGTAACAATTTTTTTTTTTACCTTCAACCCAAATTAGCTTCAGAAATTTGGGAGTTTGAAATTTTTTTTAGATTTTAGGGCTTTTGATTCTCCCCTTCAAATCCACTCAAATTCCGGCTCTATCCCCTCTTCTCTGGCCAACAGGGGACTCCTCCGACGAAACCAGGCCGACCCGCAGCCTGGTGTTGCCAC
This sequence comes from Agave tequilana, assembly GCA_038442645.1. Lineage (NCBI taxonomy): Eukaryota > Viridiplantae > Streptophyta > Magnoliopsida > Asparagales > Asparagaceae > Agave > Agave tequilana. The sequence continues at coordinate 22,486 of JAVJIF010021644.1, forward strand.
GGTCTCGCGGCTGCGCCGCGGCTGCGCGCGCTGCGCGCGGCTGTGCGCGGCCGCACGGTGGTGCGTGGTCGCGAGGCCTGCCCTTGGCTCCGGCCGGGGCTCAACTGGAAGAGGGAGAGAGTGGGAGGGAGGAGGTCTAGGGTTTGATTTGGGAGAGAAGAGTTTTCTTCTCCTTTTACAGAGAGGAGAGAAACTCTCCCCTCAGATCTCAACGTAAGGGAAAGGGATTTTTTTACATAGAGGCCCTCCAATAAATCAAGTCATTACAAAACACCACCTCCACTAACTTGCCACTTGGCCAAAGGTAGGATCAAGATGATCCTAGCCTTACATCTCACCTCTCCATGCATACCTAACCCATCCACTAACTTCAAATAAAATAATTTACAAATACCTAGTATTTATTTAGGTATACACTAATTTTAGGAATACTATTAGATATACTTAAAAAAAATGCAATTATCTAAGATATACTCCCATATACCCTAGTATCATATTTACGTTGGCATAAAATACCTACATATATTTTCTAGGTATTCCAATTTATGCCATATATCCAAAAATGAAATAACTCATTCAAAAATAAATACTAATTCTTTTGGTTATCTTTATTACTATTGGTATTCAATTAAGAAAGAGGAATCATAAAATTCCCTTTATAACCGATGCTTAATATAATTAGGAAATAATAAATAATAAAAAAAATAGGCTGTTACATTTCTACCCCCTTTAGGGGAGCTTCGGCCCGAAGCTCGACGTACCTCGGAAAAGTTATGGGTAGGTAATTCGCATATCCTCCTCTGGTTCCCAGGTAGTCTCTTCGATTTCCTGGCTTCTCCATAATACCTGCACCAACGGAATAGCTTTGTTCCGCAAAACCTTCTCTTTATGATCCAAGACTTGCACTGGATCCACCGTATATGATAAATCTTCTTGGAGTTGCAGTGGTGAGTAACTAAGAATATGACTGGGTTCTGGTATGTATTTCCTTAATTGTGACACATGAAATACATTATGTATCTTCTCCATTTCTGGTGGTAATGCTAACCTGTAGGCCAGAGGTCCAATTCTTTCCAATATCTCAAAAGGACCGATGAAACGGGGGTCTAACTTATTCCGTTTACCAACCCGTATCACTCCTTTCATTGGTGATATCTTCAAGAAAACTTTGTCGCCTCCAGCAAACTCCAAGGGTCTCCGGCGCCGATCTGCATATGCCTTCTGTCTACTTTGGGCCGCCTTCATCCTCTTCCTAATTATCCGGATCTTCTTTGTTGTTTCTAATACTATATCAGCTCCGAATAATGTTCGGTCTCCCATCTCCTCCCAACAAATCGGAGATCTGCACTTCCTGCCGTACAAGGCTTCAAATGGCGGCATTCCAATGGTAGATTGATAACTATTGTTATATGCAAACTCTGCCAATGGTAGGTATTTTTCCCAATTACCTCCGAAATCCAATACGCATGCTCTCAGCATATCCTCTAGTATTTGAATAGTTCTTTCTGATTGTCCGTCGGTTTGTGGATGAGCAGCTGTACTTGGATGTAGTTTAGTGCCCGAGCCTGGGATAGGCTGATCCATAGTCTTGACTGGAATTGGGGGTCCCGATCTGACACAATCGTCTCAGGTACTCCGTGAATTCTGATTATTTCTCGGAGGTAGACTTGGGCTAATCTGTCCATCGAATAGTTTATTTGAATCGGTAGGAAATGGGCGGACTTTGTGAGTCGGTCTACTATCACCCATATGGCATCATATCCTTGAGGAGATCTGGGGAGTCCTGTAACAAAATCCATAGTAATGTTGCTCCACTTCCATTCAGGGATTTGCAACGGCATAAGGAGTCCCGGGGGCTTCTTGTGTTCAGCTTTGACTTGTTGGCATATCAGACATCTTTGCACAAATTTAGCTATGTCCTTCTTCATTCCTTCCCACCAAAAATTTGATCGTAGATCTTGATACATCTTGGTTGCTCCAGGATGTGCGGTGTAAGGAGTGCAATGTGCTTCAGTCATAATTCGCTCTTTGAGCTTAAAATCTGAAGGTATATAGATTCGGCCTCCCTTTCTTAGCAAGTCCTTAACAATGGAACAATCTTGAGTTTCACCCCTTTGCACCCTTTCCACAACCTTGATCACTTGATCATCTTTTAGTTGAGCTTCTTTAATCTCTTTGTGGAGGTCAAAATCAATGCTAACTTGATTTACCTGCACCACCCCTTCACGAGTCTCCTTTACCAAGATCTCCAATTGCATCCGCTCTATGTCTTTTAATAGGTCATCCTGTTGTGTTAGTAACACTGCTACGGATCCTCCAGACTTCCTACTAAGGGCATCTGCCACAACATTGGCCTTCCCGGGGTGGTAATGAATAGCCAAGTCGTAGTCTTTCATTAACTCCAACCATCTTCTTTGTCGCATATTCAACTCCTTTTGGGTAAAGATATACTTTAGACTCTTATGATCTGTATATATATCACATGAGACCCCATAAAGGTAGTGTTGCCATATTTTCAAGGCAAAGATGACTGCGGCTAGCTCAAGATCATGTGTAGGATAATTCTTCTCATGGTTCCTTAGTTGTCTAGAAGCATATGCAATTACCCTGCTATGCTGCATCAACACATACCCTAGCCCTGACTTCGATGCATCACTGTAAATAACATAGCCTTCAGTTCCAGTGGGCATGGCTAGGACTGGGGCCGATGTTAGTTTATCCTTTAACTCTTGAAAACTTCTTTCCTGACTATCTTCCCAATGGAATTTGAGTCCCTTCTTGGTTAATTGTGATAAGGATGCTGCTATTTTGGAGAATCCCTCCACAAATCTCCGGTAATACCCAGCCAGTCCCAGAAAGCTTCGCACTTCGGTGACATTGGTAGGTCGAGGCCATTCTTTAATCGCTTCGATCTTCGCAGGATCCACTGATATTCCTTCCTTATCTATGATGTGGCCCAAGAATCCAACTTTATCCAGCCAGAATTCACACTTTTTAAGTTTTGCATAGAGTTGGTTCTCTCTCAATAATTGTAAAACTACCCTTAAATGACTTTCATGCTCTTCTTTGCTTTTAGAGTAGATTAGAATGTCATCTATAAAGACCACCACAAATTGATCTAGATATGGTTGGAAGATCCTATTCATCAGATCCATAAATGCCGCTGGAGCATTAGTCAAACCAAATGGCATCACTAAAAACTCATAGTGACCATATCTAGTCCGAAAGGCTGTCTTAGAAACATCCTCCGGCTTAATTTTTAATTGAGGGTATCCAGATCTCAGATCTATTTTGGAAAATATACTGGCACCCTGAAGTTGGTCAAAAAGGTCATCAATCCTCGGCAGTGGATATCGATTCTTGATAGTGACCTTGTTCAATTCACGGTAGTCTATACACAGCCTCATGCTCCCATCTTTCTTCTTAACAAATAACACAGGAGCACCCCAAGGCGAGACACTCGGCCGAATAAATCCCAGACTTAGTAACTCTTGCAGCTGATCCTTCAATTCTTTCATTTCCGCGGGCGCCATCCTATAGGGTGCCTTGGATATGGGACCTGTCCCTGGTAGAAGATTAATGAAAAAATCTACTTCCCTATCTGGGGGCAAGCCGGGTAGATCCTCCGGAAATACATCAGGGTATTCCTTTACAACTTCTATGTTTTCAATTTTTATTATCTTGTCTTCACTAATAACAGTTGCCAGGAATCCTTGACACCCTTGGTTTAATAGCCTAGTGGCCTTCACGGCTGAAATGATTGGAGTGCAAATCTTATCCTTCATCCCTTCATAGACTCTTTCTGGAGCTCCTTCTAACTTAAAGATTATTCTCTTCTGGTGACAGTCTACATGAGCTCGATATGTTGACAACCAATCCATTCCCAGGATGATGTCAAATTCCATCTCTCCTAATTTAATCAAGTCTGCATGTGTTTTCATTTCTTCTATAATGATTTCGCATTCCTTATAGTATTTACTAGTGGTCACTCTCGCGCCTACAGGGGTTGATACCACTAGTTGATAATACATAGGTTCAGATTCCTTGTTAATTATTGCAGCAAATGATGAAGAAATAAATGAGTGGGTAGCACCGGGGTCAAATAATACTCTAGCAATATTTTCAGATACACAGACGGTACCTTCCACCACTGCATTGGATGCTCTAGCTTCCTGCGGAGTTATGCCATTCATTCTTCCTTGAACTCTGGGTTGTTGTACTGATGCTTGCGTCATGGCTGAGCGAGTCCTGTTGACGGGTTGCCGAAAGGCGGTAGCTTGACCTCCTGCTGTTGGGGCAATGCCCATGGTCGGTCTCCCTGTTCCCCTACTAGCTCCTGGATATCCATGCAGGGTTGGGCAGTCTCTCCTCATATGACCCATTCTGCCACAAGCAAAACATTGCTTACCAACAGAGCAACTGCCAGTGTGACTTCGATTGCACCTTGGACACCATTAGCTTCCCGCAAAGTTGGAGCGTGGAGAGGACATTGGTAACTCTGAATGGGGAAATCCTTTATTCTTGGGCCATGAGTTCATCCTGGTCCCCTGGGCGGGCATAAAGGAAGATCCGGTACCTCTGTCGGACCTCACCGGATGAGTTCCAAAGTTTGGCGCATTAGCATACCGGGGGCGCTTCATGAAAGACAGTTCCCTGGTCCTTGCCTCCTGACTTTCCTGCATGTCTCTTTCAATTTCTAGGGCCTTCTCTACAGCTTGACTATAGATCTGTAATTGAAAAGGAATCAGTTTACTCCGGATTTCAGGCCTCAAGCCTCTAACAAATCTTTTTGCCCTATCCTCATCTTCAGACACCAGTTTCTCAGCATATCTAGACAGTTGGGTGAATTTAGCTTCATATTGACTCACAGTCAACTGGTCCTGCTTTAGGTCTTGAAATTCCATTGCGAGTCTGTCGTTCACCACTCCCGGTATATATTTTTTCATTGAATTTTTTAACTAAAAAGTTCCAAGAGATTTCTTTCCCCATGGTCTTAGCCCCTCCTTTAATCATCTCCCACCAACGCTCAACTTCTCCTTGGAACATAAAGGAGGTGAAAGATACCCGTTGATTTCAGTGCACTCCATAACATCAAGTATTTTCTCAATCTGACGGAGCCATTCTTCAGCTTGTATCGGATCAACTCCTCCTTTAAAAGCTGGTGGATTTAACTTTTGAAATTGTTCAAGGGCTCTACGAGGGTTATTGACATTTGCCAGTTGTACCAGCCAATCCGGTATTCTGTCTGGAATTCTCCGATTGGCATTAGATTGTTCACTTATGAATTCTTGACTTGCCAGGGGATGGACGCTCCCGATTGCGCTGTGCAATGGGACGTCGCCCTCCGAGTTGGCATCGGGTGGAGGAAAATTTAAGTCCATCTAATACCTAAAAGAATAGTCAAACTTAATCAATGGCAACTAAATAACAACAAGTAGAATAGCTCCAAAAATAAAATACTGATTTCATTTATGCACAAAATGTTTTCATGGCAACATTTACATTAGTATGACTACATTCTTTCAAAACATATAAGTGCAGTCATAAAGAGAAACATTGTTCTCACATATAGCTATTGACAACCACTTTCTTCACCTAAAAAAAATATCCACTTATATGAGTCAACATTCATTTTCTCCAAAAAAAAAAAAATGCCACCCACCTAGACCTCTATCAAGGGGTTATGTTAGAACCCGAGGAGCTTTCCTCCCTGTCGTCCCCTACAGATTCATCTTCCTCAATGTCCTCTTCTTCTTCGGGGTCTTCTTCTTCTTGATTTAACTCCTCAGGATCTTCTTCTTCTGGGTCTACTTCTTCAGGATCCTCTTCTTCTTCAAGATTTTCTTCCTCAGGATCCTCTTCTTCTTCCTCCAGGACAGCATCATATTCACATCTCCAATTCTCATGATCATCATAAAGATCCATGTCTTCTACCCAGCTGGAGTCCCACCAAATACCTCCAAAGAAAATCCTTCCTTCAGGATTCATCTCATCGCCGGGCAAGACTCCTAGGTCCATAGTTGTTGGTGCATTCCTTATGGCACTCTCCGCCTCACTGATTTCATCCTTAACATTTTGTCCCATGCGAACCCCTGTATCTTTACTGTCTGGGGGACCTTTCAGAATGATAGCTGGATCGGTCTCATCGGATTCAAAATCCCAATCCATGTGGTCCGCGATCCAACTCAAACTTTCCGACCCCGGACCGTCGGATGACGATCCTGTCATATCAGAATCTCCCATCTGTAGAAGTAAGAGATTTACATTAGACGATTTGTCTTCCAATTCTCCACAAAATAATAAATTGTATGAATATATAACAAGACATGATAGAAAATCATCACTTCTTTAACCATGCCGATCTTTCATAATTTCCATTGGGCAGAACTACCCTGCCAATAGGTTTACCCTGATTTGTGTGATATTTTAATTGCTCTCTCTTTTTCAGTGTCCCATATTACTGAAATTCCATACAGAAGGGCCCGCACCCTTTGCAGGATCCATTTGAATTAAGGTATACGGGTACCCAAATTCAAATGTAGAGAACAGTTAAATATCACACCTTTCAGGGTCAAAATACCCTAAGATCCTACTATCACCTCAATACCCCTTTATCTAACTTACCCAAACATACATACAAATTTCACATGCTTACCTAGCCAGTCCTGTATGCTACATCTATCTAGGCTAACCTTGCCTAAACCACGCTCTGATACCAACTGTAGCGGTCCCAGCTTCTAATAAGCAAGATTAGATCCACAACACGTATATATATTCCCAAATCTCTTCTGTGATTCAAAATCTAGAAAAATTCGGCAACATTTCCTCTAAAATTTCATTTTTTTCCACATACAAAAATAGCAATTTCGGCTCCAAGGCCTACTTATGTCCATAAAGGATTTCGGCCACATGGCCTACTTATCACGCGGTATAAAGATCTCACTAGCACCACATTTCAACCTTAAAGAAGTTCCCGCAATATGCTTATACAATATGTTCCACTACATAACCATCAAGGCATCCATCATCAACATGATACTACCAACATGATCCTCATTCTTAGATTTACAAACGTCCCAAGCACCACAAGTTCTAGTTACAACTATTACAATAAAAAGGGGTTACATATGATAGTAGCATCAAGGTACATTTAACTAGGTAATGCTGAAATAAAACATACTTATATGCACATAGTGAGCAAAACAATAGTTTATGGAAGATATGCCATCCTGCTCATAACTACTTCATGCTACAGTATGCCTTTACCTTTATCCAGACCTGAAAGGGGGAAATGAAAGGAATGAGCTCGACGGCTCAGCGAGTAAATTTCATAAACACTATACGAATGATAACATGAATATTCTACCACAACATACCTTGCGGGGCCCAAGAAGGTCTTACCAGAATGTAGATACCCATATCCCTATTATCCTTACATGATTTAATAATTGCAAATTACAATTGTTAAACTTCCTTTTTGGTTACTAAAAGTTCCTTCCACGTATATGTGGGAGCGAGATCGTTAATTTATCTCTTCCATGGATAACTCTATACATACGTTCTATCTTACTCAAAACTTTATTAGATCACATTCAAATACTTACCGGCAATACAATATTTGATTATTTTCTAAGGCACATTCATATATTACCCTATTCATAGGGTGCTATTTTCCCCCGTCTTCTCTCACCTACCGGCTCCCGCCCGGCCCAACATTTATATCTATATGATGCAAGTGTACACATATGATTCACATGACCCCGTCTTCTCTCCTACCGGCTCCCGCCCGGCCCCTTCCTCCTATGTTTATAATAAACGCGTGCACCCGCATTAATCACCGTCTTCCCCCTCCTACCGGCTCCCGCCCGGCCCCTTCCTCCATGCAAATTTGCCAAAAATACAAAATCAACATACTCTCATTATACTTCTTACAATCAATACACTCATGCCTAATGCATAACATCAATATACTATAGCATAAGTTACATACTTAGCATGCTTGGTAAAGATCACACAATCCACAAGTTTATGTATAAACCACACACGCAACATACTAGTATATGAGTATTGCCACAAGGTTTCATACAATTATGATTCCTATGGGGATACACAAGTCGTAAGATTTGAGGTTTAATAATTTCACATACCTAGGATGTAACATAACATCATGTACATTTATGTCTTCTACCGAATATATGTGAAAAGGGTTAGGAATCTACCATCTTTCACTATACCCTTCACCTAGGTAACATTACATAACTTTAATTGTTACAAAAGCATATCATATACATCTTATATCCCCCCCTCTCTAGTGAAAAGAGAACAAGCATGACACCACTCCCGTGAAAAACTAATCTACACGTCCTTACATTAATCTTGCATGCTTTCCCAAATCCATCCTAATTTCATTACATCAAATACTTAAGTTAACTTCATGACCTATGTAAGCATAGTGAGGATGGAATCTACTCACCTAATAGATGAATCCCCACTTGTGCTCCTTGTTCAAACTTTCCACCCAAACCCTAGCAAAGGACATAGGAAAAATTCTTAGTCATGAAATTAATCATAAAAAGGGAAGAACTATTGGAGTAACAATTTTTTTTTACCTTCAACCCAAATTAGCTTCAGAAATTTGGGAGTTTGGAAAAATTTTCAAATTTTAGGGCTTTTGATTCTCCCCTTCAAAGCGACTCAAATTCTGGCTCTATCCCCTCTTCTCTGGCCAACAGGGGACTCCTCCGACGAAACCAGGCCGACCCGCGGCCTGGTGTTGCCGCGGTCTCGCGGCTGCGCCGCGGCTGTGCGCGGTCGCGCGCGGCTGTGCGCGGCCGCACGGTGGTGCGTGGTCGCGAGGCCTGCCCTTGGCTCCGGCCGGGGCTCAACTGGAAGAGGGAGAGAGTGGGAGGGAGGAGGTCTAGGGTTTGATTTGGGAGAGAGGAGTTTTCTTCTCCTTTTACAGAGAGGAGAGAAACTCTCCCCTCAGATCTCAACGTAAGGGAAAGGGATTTTTTTACATAGAGGCCCTCCAATAAATCAAGTCATTACAAAACACCACCTCCACTAACTTGCCACTTGGCCAAAGCTAGGATCAATATGATCCTAGCCTTACATCTCACCTCTCCATGCATACCTAACCCATCCACTAACTTCAAATAAAATAATTTACAAATACCTAGTATTTATTTAGGTATACACTAATTTTGGGAATACTATTAGATATACTTAAAAAAAATGCAATTATCTAAGATATACTCCCATATACCCTAGTATCATATTTACGTTGGCATAAATACCTACATATATTTTCTAGGTATTCCAATTTATGCCATATATCCAAAATGAAAATAACTCATTCAAAAATAAAATACTAATTCTTTTGGTTATCTTTATTACTATTGGTATTCAATTAAGAAAGAGGAATCATAAAATTCCCTTTATAACCGATGCTTAATATAATTAGGAAATAATAAATAAAAAAAAATAGGTTGTTACAAATATACTTCAGAGGACGAAGTATGATAGATATTCTTTGATGGAGCATCACGAATAGGCCCTAAAGGAAAGATCATTGCTGGTGTGGGGGTTTGTAGTTATCTCACCACAAAATCATGTCCTTCCTAGGGCATTTTCATTGACGGAACCATATTCCAACAATGTGGCAGAATACAATGCTCTACTCATTGGCCTTCAGCTCGCCCATGAAATGAAGATACGCTACCTCGAAGCCTATGGTGATTCAAAACTGTTCATTAATCAGGTTAAAGGAGAATATGAGGCCTGTCATGGAGATCTAGTACCTTATTATCATGCAGTCATCAAAATGGCTAACTTATTCGATGGCTTTTACATCGGCCATGTGTCTCGATCCTAGAATACTAAGGCCGACGCTCTAGCTGCACTAGCAGTCACCGAGAGATTGGTGATTTTCCCTCATTGACTATGCTTTGCATGATATATTACTGGATGACCCTAAAGAAGCGGCATCTATCAGACGAATGTCTCTCTGTTTTTACTATGATCCAATAGTAAAGACACTCTACCATCGCTCATATGACAGTATCCTCCTCCGTTGCCTTTCTAATTCAGAGGCACAAGAAGTGCTTAAAGAAGCGCACGATGGCATATGCGGAGCTCATCAGGCAGGCCCAAAACTCAAGGACCGATTGCACAGGCTTGGATATTATTGGCCAACCATGATACCCGATGCCAGCCAATATTTACGAATGTGTAAAGCCTGCCAAATCCATACAGACTTCATACATCAGCATCCAGAGTTGCTCCATCCAACTGTTGCTTCGTGGCCATTTGAAGCATAGGGAATCGATGTCATAGGGCCGATCAGCCCCTCTTCAACAAAAGGTTACCAGTTTATCTTAGCAATAACTGATTATTTTTCAAAGTGGGCAGAGCCTACCACTTGTGAAAGTTAAAACTTCTAACGTGGTTAATTTTATCAAAAACCATGTCATCCATCGATTTGGTGTCCCTAGGCGGATCATCCATGATAACGGTCCCCAATTCGTGAGTCAGGTATTCTATCGATTCTGTGATAAGTACCGGATTCAGAATGTGGCATCAACTGCTTATAACCCTACTACTAATGGCTTGGCGGAAGCATTCAACAAGATAATTATCAAGCTGCTCAAAAATTCATTTCATCAAATAAGCGAGACTGGAATGAGAAGCTTGGTGAATGTCTTTTGGCCTACCGAACCACAGTTCGGACCCCGACAGGCAATACACCTTTTTCCCTGGTATACGGGTGTGAAGCAGTTATACCATTAGAAATTCAGATGTCGTCATTACGAGTCGCTTTAATGACCAGAATGACAAAGGAGGACAATGATCGGTTACGTCTTCAAGAGCTCAAAGCCCTGGATGAGAAGCGATTACAAGCTCAACAACATATTGAGTTGTATCAAGCGCGAATCTTGAAGGCCTTTAATAAGAAGGTTAAGGAAAGGGTTTTTCAGAAAGGAGCTTTGGTTTTAACCGTCAGACGACCGATGATCATGACGCACAAAACCAAAAGGCAAATTTCAGCCCAAATGGGAATGACCGTTTGTGATAGAAACAGTCTGTTCAAAGGGAGCATATCGCCTTATGACTTCAGACGGTGACGTACTCATGATGCCGATCAATGGCAGGTTCTTAAAGAAGTATTACCCTTGATAGGATCCTTATCACGATCAAGTTAACATTACACCTCTGATCAAGACCTTCAGATTTGAGATATTTAGAAAGAACGCTCCTCTCTTTCTCTAACGGTATCACACTGCCATAAATCAGTGTCGAGCCGATCGAACACTGGCCACGTTAAAGAAGAATTAAGGTTATGAACTTCAGTTTTAGCCTTATCACTCTTCTCCAATTCATGGTCGACTAGTGTCGAGCCGATCGAACACCGTTGACATTGAAGAAGAAACAAGGTGTCAAGTTGTTTTAGCCTTGACACTCTTCTCTAGTATGTAAATATATACCTATCTTCAACTTAGAAGAATAGATCATATTTTGAAGTCAAGCATGCCTAAGCAACAGTTGCAGGCAGATGGTTTATTTGGCCTAACGTTTCTATAAAAAATGGTGGCATACCTCCCTGCTTCTGTTCGATCGATCGAGGCTCAACCCAACGACAAAAGAAGGTTCGTGATGCATTCTCTTACAGAACCTTTCCACTGTTTCCACGTTCATACCAAGGACATGGTGACCGATCGAATGACAAACACAAATGGGTTTATCTGATGACTTATCAAGCCAAACTCATTGAAGAAGGTTCGTGATGCATTCTCTTGCAGAACCTTTCCACTGTTACCGATCAAATCAAAGATCAAAGGAGTTTAGCTGAAAATATTGTCAAGCCGAACTCATTGAAGAATGTTCATGACACATCCTTCTGCAGAATCTTTCCAATATGAAAATAAGATAAGGATTGGCAGAGAGTCTACGACGGACATTAATCTTCAAATCGAGATCTCGCGGAATTCGTGTCCATTCCTTTGGTCGACAACTCACCTACAGAGTGAAAACTAGGGGAAGCATTACGTTATTCAAGTAGCGAAATGATCCAACACCTCTAACGGCTAAGGATAGAGGAAAATGTTGGCCTTTAAGCCCAATATAAGTTCTTGACAACTTATCATACTGAGGAGAATAGCATGGCTAACCCAACTCAAACGGTAGTTGGTAAAGGTATATCAAATCCGTTAACAGCTGAGGATTTGCTAAAAATCCTAAGGGATCTGTTCCCGTTTGATTCCTCTCAAAAATCACTTACCAATTCCCGTTCATGGAATGGTAGGACCACATAAGAAGGTACTCATTTCTCTAACGAAATGACGAGTCAAACCTATCATGCTAACATTAAACCTCTGATAGTAAAATTTTAACTTACTTCATGGTGGATAAAATCAACATCCCCAGCAAATAAACTCTACTTATCATTCTCCTCAATAAGAATGACAAGGTTTACTTAAAATTACTATTACGTTCAAACACCTCTAATAGTAATAAAATCCTGGTCATGTTAATATTATACCTCTGACAGGCTATTTCTCAAAATTCCCACAGAGTTCTCTGATATATAATCTTTTATGAGAATCATATTTCTTAGCTCCCCAGCGATTATCTAATAGACTCTCTTCAAAGTCTATTATTTCCCCTCAAGTCCTCAATGGATTTTCCTGGTTGTCACGTTAACAATATACCTCTGACAATTTCCTCCAAAAATATCCGAAGGAGATATCAATTTTCCATGGAATTTATGATCAAACCTTATACCCCCCAAGGGATTATTTCTTTTTCCGTCATGTCCAGCTTGTCACCTCTGAACGATAAAATTCTGAGCTTGGTGGTTTCTCAATCAGTTATGTCCATTATTACCTCTGAACTGACAGATAATCAAGTCTCATCTTTCAGTCCAGTAGGGACTATTCCTTTGTTGATATGTCCAATTTGTCACCTCTGAACGGTAGGGTTCTGAGTCTAGCAACTCCCAATCGGTTATGTTCATATTACCTCTGAACTGGTGGGTACCTAGATCTCTCTTTCTTATGGTACTTCAACTGTCATGTCCAGTTTACCATCTCTGAACAGATAAGTCCATAACTTTGTTCTCCTTCCCTCTATCAAGGTCAGGAGCTCTTGCTGTGATGTAAACATTAAACCTCTGACAGCAGATATCGAATCTGAGGTCCCTTAGTTGGTCATGTCCAGTCAACCACCTCTGAACCAACAAGACCCTAGATTCGATCTATCTTTGCAGTCCCTTGTGGACTAGCTGCCAAGTTAATACAACTACCTCTGGCAGTGGATTCGAAGTTTAGTGTGTCTTAGTTATCACGTCCAGGTTATCACCTCTGAATAGATGGGTCCCTAAAATCGGGTTCATCTCTATTTTGTCATCATGTCCAGGTAATCACCTCTGAATGGCAAAATTTCTTATGTCTAGCTTATCACTTTTAATTGGCAAATCCTGGGCTTCATTTGTCTTAGTTCAAACAGGAACTATCACAGGTTGTGGTGTCTAATTCATCATAACTTATCTATAAATCTGATGATCTTTAATTTGTTATGTTAATATTTACCTCTGAACAGTAAAGATCGTCAAGCTCATTCTTTTTCATCCTCATCTCAACATGATTTGAGTCGAGCAATTTTGTAACTAATCCTATCAGTTCATCTGACTAGGTTAGTTATATCATCATTTCTTTTCTTGTTTAAGAATTGCAAACTCAGAAGATAAAACAAGTTGGAATACAACAGAGGAGTCAAATAAAATTACTTTTTATTGATTCAAAAGGGGGATACATGGATTACAAGCTACGAGGGTGCTTCATAAGACTTTATCCGTTCTTCAAGGATGGCCAGCCTATTCTTCCTCTCCTCAGCAGCTCTGATGAATGCCTGCGATCTCAACTCGGCCTCATTAAAGTTCGCTGTCTGGGACAGACGAGCCACAATTTCAGCCAAAGTTGCCTTCTGTGCTAGCTCCCGCTACAGGATTTTGTCATTTTGGGCCTTGAGTTGCTCTAGCCGAGCGATCTCCTCAAGACACACCGGTTCAGCCTTGGACAGAAGAAGATTGGCTCTCTTGATTATCTCCTTAGCCTTCTCAATCTTATCCTCATCTTCGAGAAGAGCACTATTAGAAGCGTCTATGGCATTTCCAATTTCTACCTTCCTTGCCTCCAAGGATTTTAAATCTGAAGATATTGCCTTAGCTGATTCCTATGCTGCAAGATGAGCTTCACTCATGTGAGCAGCAAGGCGTTCAAGCTGTTCATTAACTAGGAGCCCAAATCTGAATTGTTGAGATGGCGCCAGTCATCTACATCCCTCTCAAGCCTCGCCACCAGAAGCTCCAATGCAGCGACCTGGTCATCCCCTCCAAAGTCTCGAATGCTTTCAATATCTTAAGAGAGGACTATCTTTAAAGCAAAAATGAGGTAGTCGAGCCCTTCAAGACCAAAGCAACGTATCGCTTTAAGCTCTTGTAGAAGCTATCAACTATCTCACCACAAATTCTTTCTCGGCTTCAACTACTCCCGGTAAACGAGTAGTACCCGAAGACAAAGCTTCTACTGGCTTCACTGACATAACCGTAGAGGAGATGGCAGAAGTGCTGGCTGGAGAAAGAAAGAGGGATCACTGAGGATCTTGGAGGAGTCCTCATTGAAACTAGTACACTAACCACGATGAAAGTAGGGCTAGTAACTATTTCAGGAAGAACTGGCTTAACAACCAGTGTTGGAGATGTAGGGTTGGTAATTACCTTCAGCCCCATGGTTGTCAGGATAGGCAGCGTCAAAGAAACCACTGGCATCTCACCCACCAATGCAGTTGGGAGCGAGATAGGTTCTGCAACCACCGTTTCCTCAGCCTCTTTAGTTCCACTAACAGGCTCAGGCTGATAGGATGGCAGGTCATGATGCAAGGCGTCCAACTCGACAACGTCCGTTGCGGTTGAAGTACTTGCTTTACCCCTGATTCTCTCAGGAAAATTAGCTGGCTCCCTTGAACTTGATGTACCCAAAGGCGGAACACCTATGACAAAACCTTATTGAGCAAGGCATAATGAATATCAGGAGAGAATTGCTTACAAAAATTAAAGTATTACCAGAAGTGATACCGCCTTAGCTGCCTCAGCCGCAGTCTCTCTCTGAACTTCCTCGGCGATAGCATCAATCTTGTCAGGCTCCATAGGAAAGTTTTTGGCAGATGCAGGAGGGATGGCCGACTCACCTTCACTCGCCGAAGCTTCTGTGGTCCATCCTATAGAGCTTGAAGCTATTGGACTCCCTTTCGAGGTCCCAGCACCCGAAGGACCGACGTCAGCCGCATCACCTCTGGAATCTTTTGAGATGACGAAGTAGCTAGCCTCGTCACCTTCTTTATAAGTGAACAGAGGATCATAATAATCTCCCTGTTCTCTTGCAGCCTTGACTCTTGGTTCTCTTACAGTCTCGATTCTTGAATCATAGGATAAACGAATGAGTTGTATGAAATATATAAGTACATGTCGCAAGAATGAAACTGATCTTACCCAGGTCGGGAACATCTTTATCAATAGTCTGCCTCTGTGCTGATAGCTTAATAACTAACAGAGCAGGAGGAGGAGGCACTGTAGCTGATTCACCCTCTGTAATAATGGTGGGAGTGTAGCGACAAGGCTTTTTCACTACCCTCTTCCTGCGAGATCCACCTTTCCGTTTTCGTTTGAAGTGGACGTCAGGATCTTCTTCCTCCACCTCTTCTACCTCCACATCTTCCATAGGGGCTGTGCCTACCCCATCAGGAGCATCTGGTGGGGCCTTAGCACCTGCGTCTCCTTCAAAGTGAAAACTTTCTGTGTCTGAAGCTCACTATCGGCAGTAGCGACGAACTCCCCATAGCTTAGCACCCTTCTGCCCTCGCCCCTCTCGGTGACTTTCCACTTCAGCCACTGAGAGATCAACTTCACGCCAAAAGAGTTAATAGAAAACCCGATTGGCGTGAAATTCAAAGTTCTATACCACTGACAGAACCCCAAAATTATCAGAAGGTTTGGAGTCCTCAGCGGCATGCATAGCCGTGCCTCAGTACAGCCAGCGATGAAGAACCGCCAGGCGCGAGCACCATCAATGAGGCTCTCCATGAAGGCCAGGCCGGTTTTGGGTTACCTACATATAGTTGGTCATACCCGAACTGATGAGCAAATCGACTCGGAACATAAGGCTCCAAATAGCAGGTATCCCCGCTCCTGTACACCAGATGGGATGGCCAGATGCTAACCGCCATTCAAAAATCCCCCAGCTCAGCGACGTCTTCCCATCTCCTACATCCTTGAATTCTTTGCCATAACCTACATCGCGAATGTAGGGAAAGCACCAGAAAAGGCTGTAAATATCGTACCGGCACAACAGCGTGCGACCGCAGCCACATAAGTCAATAACCATGAACATCCCTCAAATCGGCGGAGAAGCGCCATTCGGACACCTTCTGAAAGCTCCTCACCAGCTTGGATAATGGCAGGGCAGTGAAGAGCGAACCATGTCATTAAATAGGTGTATGGCAAGCCGATCCTGGGGTTTGGTCCGTCACGGGGCAAGATAGTGCCTTTTTTCCCTTTTCATTGTTGGTGGCTAACAGAAAGCCTCCGTCAATGAACGAAGGCCCCGTTGAATACAACACACCATTGCCGAAAGAAGTCCAAGAGAACGACTGTGGATTAGACGAACGGCCGATAATAAGACAGTCGGAAGAATGACGTCACTAGAAGGAGATGACACCACACACCTCTTCAACCAAACCGATAAAAAATCGGCCAAAAGTGCCTTCCGGGACATCGGTCGACGAGCTTGGTGATGAAAACTCTTGAGAATGCCACCTTTCTCATAAATACCATCTTCTTCTTCCAAGATCATATCCCCCTAGGAGTGTTATTGCATCCTACAGAAAATTTTCTCATCTGCAACCCCGTAGTGAGCTGCTTCAGGGGCATCTTCCAGGTTGGGGAACAATAATTCTCCCAGCTCTTCGAACTGCTCGAAGCTCCCTTGTGACTCCCATGCATACTCGAGCAGATATAAAAATGGCACATCAATTCCCGGTAAGTCTCGAACAGGGCAGGCTCCTGCTTCTCCAGAAGTGTCAATTCCGCCTTGCATGGAAAGTATTCTTCATAAGGGAGAGATCCCATGGGCAGAGCAGAGACTTCCCATATCTCATGCAAAGCCATGCCCAATTCGCCTATAGGGGTAAAGAAAGTCCCCAGAACTGGACAGTATAACTCGAAGATGGCGTAGAAGTTCGCTACGCTCATCTGGATGCCGTAGCAGGTTGCCCTGACAGCCTCGTGGAGTCCCAGCCTCTCCAAATCCTCTTCAAAATGGGCCAAGATGTATAAGGTCAAGTCCCTCCACCAGGCCTTCAACGGATGAATCCACCCTGGGGTCCTGAAATCGGTTGCTAGATAGTTGCCGTGGGCTTTGAAGAACTGATTTTCAAAAGTTTGAGCCACGGCGGGATTTTCCCCCGTCGGGATGTCTTGGAGAACATTCCCAGAGTGGAGACCCAATATGCAGCAAGAAGGACCTACCCTTGTTTAACCAGGAGACGAAGCTATCAATTCCCCACATGAACAGAGTCAGTGGTCTAAGCCACTTGCCACTTCATCTTCCGAGGCCTCGTCACACATTGGAAGAAAGAGAGCGGAAAATGGCGCTTGCTAGATGGGAGATAATACTTCTTGCCATCCAGATTAAAGATCCACTGCCCTTCTCCAGCCAGCAGCTGATGATCGGTGTCGGGCGCTGCGTCCCCAAACATGAAACCGGGCTTCCGATAAATTTTTCGGTCACAATCCTCGAGGGGAGCAGTAGTTAAGATGCTCCTTATAGTACGCTGGTCTCCAGCGTGGATAAGGGCATCTCGGCCAGGAGCACTCCGCTCACTGAATAATGAGGCCTGCCCCTGGAGTTGCAGGCTAACATTGCCATCTAGTCTCCTGGTTGTTCCAAAGAGACTGTTCAAAGGATCCAGAGTATAGTGCACTGTAAAAACAAAAAGAAGCTATATTAGTTCATTAGCCAAAGAAAAAGAAAATTAAAGCAAAAAAAAAATTTGCTAAGGCATAGCTTCGCTCTCCGAGTGAAGCTAGCCTAGCAATAGCTTCGCCCAGAAGCTCAGCTTCGCAATCTGTAGCTTTGCTTCGTACTCTACACGAAGGCAGAATGTAGAAAATACCAAGTGTTAACTTCGCTTCAGAAGCTTAGCTTCGCGTTCTGTCACTGAACAAAATGTAAAGAAGCCCCCAAGGGCTAACTTCACCGGAAAGGCACTTGTACCTAAAACTATTCAAAGGACTTTAAAGTCCTTTTCCCAGCTACGCTTCGAGAGCTAGCTTCACATCCTGCCACGTGACAGAACGTGAATAGTTCTAAGGGCTAACTCCGCTGCGAGTTCAACGTTAACTTCGCGCAACGCTTGGTTAACTTCGCTGAAAGACGAGTCTTAGCTCCGCTAAAAGCTCATCTCTAACTTCGCAGAAATTTCGTGCTAACTCCGCTGGAAGCTCGTTCTTGACTTAGCTGAAAATTCGTCTTCAGCTTCGCGGGAAGCTTAGCTCCGCTAAGAGCTTTTCTTTCCTCCTTAGGAAAAGACTTACCTAAGCTAGTCCATTCCAGGTGTTTTCAAAATGCAAAGAAAAGGGATGGGAACAAAGTAGATAAGCAGAAAATAAACATTTTTATTGATTCAAAAGGGAAGATATATTGATACTACATCAAGATTGTCTTTCATACAACAAAACCATTGCTCCAAAGGCAGACACGTTGTCCTATCTACTTTCAGGGTGATGAACCATCCCAACTGGATACGACAGTTCTTCCTCCTGCACAAGGCCGTAATCCTTCGCTTAATGGCAGATTTTGCCCTCAAGAAGTTAGATCTTCCTTAAATAAAATTGGCAAAGGAAGGATCCGAGACCTTATGGTGACGTCAGGCCCTTCCCGAAGTGGATCATCTCGGATAAGCGACTACCAGCCCTTTCCCGAAGTGGATTATCTCGGACAAGCGACTGCCAGCCTCTTCTTGGAACGCGCATCAGCTTCTCCAATATGTTCCTCCTGGTTATGATCAAAGCTTCAACTTGAAAATCAAGGGGCAAGTTTTTGATCTCTTTCATCAAGACAAAGGAATGGGGAGCATAGTTCACTGCAATACAAACAGGAAACAAGTTAGCATTAAATCAAAAAAAAAAAATGCTAAGGAAAAGGGACGGAATGCAAAGTCAAAATTCTCTGGGCGAAGCTATCCAATTGTGCCTTGAAGATGGATTTCAGCTAAGTAGAGGATAACCTTACTTGCACAGTAATGATAGACTAGCTTAGCATAAGCCAAGTCTTATCCTGATTGAGTTTTTCCTGCACACAAAATAATGAAGTTTAGATTGAGAAGTAAAGGTGTGCAAGGTGCTCAATTCTAATCCACTGTAGCAATGTGCTATGCGGGTCGTGATCCTCAGGGAGGGACTAGCGATGGAAGCTTTGTCAATAAGTTATCTCTAAAGTTTTTATTATTTTAATGTTAAGTTAGAAAGAAAGAAGATGGAGAAGAAGAAGTGATATTTACAATGGAAGTGAAGAAAAGAAATTGAGAATCTGGTAGTGTGAGATCTAAACTAAAGAAATAAAAAGAAAGAAACTATAACACGTACAAACCTCTTCTACCTTGCTTACCTTTGATCTGTTCGCGACGGCTTACCCTGTCTTGGAAGGCGTGCAAGTATGGCGTATAGGATCGTCCACCTTCGCTACCTACACTATGAAAAGAAAAGACAATCTAAAGAAGGATTGTTCATCTCCATAGGCCATCAAGTGCTCTTCTTCGGCTAGGCAGTCTCAACGCAATCGGATCTCACGGTTCACAAAACATTAGAGAGAAATAACAGAAGTAAACAAGAACAGAGAAAACAAGAACACAACATGAAATAGAAGAGATGAAGCAAGAATAAACAAAAAAAACAGACTTTGAGCAGATGTTATTAACAATGAAGGAAAAGTAAAAACTTACACCGATGTCACCTCAGTACAAGTAGGAACTCCTTCCTCCATGAAAGCTTCCTCCACTCTCAGTTTACATAAAGGAAAAAATAAAATTACAAAAGAGAAAGAAAACCTAAACTAGAAGAAAGCCTAAAAAACCTAATTTTTTTGGCCCTGTATTTCGCTGGACGCCCTTTACGGTTGCTCTGCAGGGGTATTTATAGGTGCAGAAGGTAGTAGAGTCCTATAACAACTCCTTAACGAAAGCGGTTCCCCAGACTAAGTGTGTCGGTTGGCTACGCGCTTTGGCGCATGGCTTCTCCTGGTCCGTCCATCTGGGTGTTTCCTTCTGGAAGCTGCATTCTGGCTCTTGATTTTGAGATTTCGATATAACTTGAGAATCAAGTTACCTAGATCCCAAATCTTCCCATATCTCTTAAACGAAATTTGCTATCCTTTTTTGGCTTTTATCCTCATCCTGCAAGTGTTTAGGGTTGAATAGAAGTGTATCCTTCCTTCTTCTTTGTATTTGCAACTTTTGCCCTTAGTATTTGCATTTTGGCAATTGATATTTGCAACTTTTACATTGGCTTGAATATGGGCTTTTGGGCTTCTTTTTGGGCTTTACTCTTTATTTTTTATTTACTCAAGCCTGCACACAATAAATAATAAAATATTAGTAAATATGTAGAATTATAGGAATAAATATGAAAATGTGATGGTAAATATAATGATAAAAATGCACTTTTCACTACCAATCATACCCCCACACTTATCTTTTTGCTCGTCCTCGAATAAAAATCAAAGAGAAAAAGAAAAATTAAACTAACTCACTTTCGTAGGAATCACGGTTGCACTTAGCATGTGCAACAAGCCGTTAAACCCCTAGGTTACCGTAGAGGACGAGTGTTGTCTCGTGAGGGTTTTCAGCAGATTACACCCACAAAATCCATAAAAAGAAAATATTTGAAATACTTTTGAATAGACTAAGTAATCTATAAGTTTTTAGGATCCTCATTTTTATTCATTCTTAAACTTAGTCTTTATAGAGTAAATTGTTATCATTTTAAGTAAGGATCAAAATTGGATTTGTTTATAGTCTTTTTCGTTACCAAAATTATATGCATCCTTATGGATTTTTACTAGGATTCCTTAACTTGGACTCTCATGCCTCTTTATTATTTTTATAACTTCATCTAATTTTCTTTCGTATAAGTATCAAGGCTTCTTGAGGCCCTCATACCTAACTAATTGACTAATAGATGTGTTAATATAATTTTTTTTTTTGGCATGTATAACTCATCTAATTTTCTTTCGTATAAGTATCAAGACTTCTTGAGGCCCTCATACCTAACTAATTGACTATTAGATGTGTTAATACATATATATTATTTCTCAGTTTTCTTTGGCTTTCTAATCCACCCATGTAGCGAACTTAAAGTCGGTGGCTCCCAAACCGTCGGCTTTAGGGCACTAGGTGAGAAAACACCCCGCGGACTCAAATTCGAGTGAACTAGGCCACAAACTAAGGGCTTTATTTTATTTATTACTCACCTTTAGGCGTGAATACTTATGCTTCTTGAGGCACATGTATCCAGCTTAATTGGTAAAATTTTTTTTTTTAGACATTTTTTTTATGAGGCACAAGGTCTTTGTCTTAGAATTCTAGATATGCATTAGGTATGCACATTTCATTAAGATAAAAATTAAGACTAACTACTTATTCAATTTCTCCTCCTATACCTAAAAATTCAACAATTTATTTATTTTTACCAAGTTTTTAGAAATCCTAATCATGATTTTCCTAATTCTTAAGACTAACTTAGATTTCTTTCAAAAGATAAGTCAAAATATTGTCCTTTTTATAAGTTTTTTTTAAAATTTTTTTTTAAAGCAAATTTTTGTTAGTTTCTAACTATGTTAGTATGTTAGTAAAGCCCACCCCCACACTTATCTCATGCATTGTCCTCAATGTATGAATGAATGCATAAATACATGAAAAAGACAAGGGAAGGCAGAAGTTACCTCAAGGTGGTGGTTCCGGTGGTGGTCTAATTGGTCCACGAAATGCGGCCCAATTTACTTTTTGTGGAATTCGAGGGAACCCACCAGAAATTACTCTAATATAACCTACTAAAAAGATGTGTCCATTAAGAATTTTTATTAAATATTTGACCCCATCTAATTTCCAAATTCCATAACTGATTTCGGAGTCAAATTTGTCAACCGTCTTGTCCCAGAATGGAGTGTGAAAAGATGGAATGATTGACTTGGACGTCATAGGTACAGGAACGAATACCGACTCAGGAAAGAACTTAAATCAAGTAACGGTTCAGGAGTCGGGCTAAGTTTAGGAAGTGGGTCCAAATCAATAAGTTTAAGCTCAAGTCCACAATAATCTTCCCACAATGGAATGTGACTCAATATTGGTGATTCAAGTTCAGGAATGATAGGTGCGGGAACCAAGACTGACTCTAAAAGATTACCTAAGTCGGGTAACAAAACAGAGTCAATAATGATTCGGGAATTTGAACTTGATCACAGATTTGAGAATCTAGGTCACATATCTCATTGGGTTCAATTTCATAAAAATGAGAACTTGCCAATTTATCCATGGGACTTTCAAATTGCAAAATTGGTCAAGTTCAATATGATCATAAAAAATGGGTGATTCAATTTCATGGTGAATTGGTACAGGATCCAATGTTGACTCGGGAAAATTGAAATTAGGTGGAGACACCGGAGTCATTATTGAATCAGGAAGCAAAATTGAATCATCAAGTTGGGGTTCATGATCATATTCATGCTCAAGTTCTATTCAGGAAAGGAAAAACTTGCCAAACTATCAAAATTTGGAGTTTCGGCAAGTTCACATGATGGCACTGAATTAGAATCTTGTTGTCCAAAGCAACTTGGTTCGTCGGCTCTAAGAGAGTGGTCAGCGATATCAGAAATGGCCGAACGGTGAGAACGTAAAGATTGAACCATCATATTTATAACATGATCACGGGCTAATCTAGCCTGAGTCATGGCTGCAAGCATCCTTTCATAGTTGATAGGTGCTTCATGTTGTGATTGGACTAGAAAGGATGAAGTGTAATCGGGATGAAGTTGTGAGTCGGTGGACTCACGCATATCATGTCTGCGATTGATGGTAATTGTTGCTTGGACTCATGCATACTTATCATTTCCCCGATAGATGGTATTCTATTCTGAATGGGTAGATCTGAGTATGACTCTTGGGAATATTGTGGACAAGGTGGAGACGGAGGACAAGTCGGTTGAAAATTGGACTCGGGGGAATCGAAACCCCATGAACTCTGTGAAGAGTTGAAATTATTATGGAAATTATAGTTATAAGATGGGGGGTATGGGTTATATTCATTCGGATAAGACCATTTCGGCACACTAGGTTGATCAAAGTTGTGATATGCCGGGTTGGTAATATCCGAAAAATAGTTAGGTGTGTAATATGGATTAAAATTGGAAAAATTATTATTATATGCCATATCACACCAACACAACAAAGAAAAAGAAAACAAACAAATAAACAAATAAAAAGAAAAAATTCTAACCTAAGTTAGGGTAGACCTATGACCTAGACGACTCCTAACTGGTTAGACTGTCCACGGGAGGTAGGGTGCAGACTTTGACCACAAGTTAATCAGCCAGGTCAGGGCAAGAGTGGTGGGAGGTTTTCCGTCAAAGACGTTCCTTAATTAAATAACCACCAATCTTCGGGCTTTCGGCCCTCAATCCCCTTCCTAGACACTGATTTGGCAGGAGTCAACTTCCAGCACTGTTCCCCCTTAGGATAATCTCCTAATTGAGTCCGAGATGTCCCTAGGGCCAATGTCTACTAATTTTAAGTTAAGCTTGGGTTAGTGAGTGCTTGGGATATGATTTTGGGTTAAGGAAGGGTGATGAAATCCCCACCTTATCTTGTTAATGGGTTATGCCCTTAGAATAAATTTGTGTAAGTGTACAAAATATGTAAATAAGATTCACTCAAAGCATCAACAAAGAGATGAGTCCTATTCTACATGCAATGCGAACGTACCTTGCTCCAGCACTCTTCAACAGTAAAAATAAAGGAAATGAAAAGACACGTGCCTAATATGCAAACGTCTAATCAATTTTTTATCTTTATCAACAAATATTTTACTGTTGGTTAATTAGCAGTGTACAGGTTTATCACAGAACAAATTGGAACAGAGCAGAAAACAAATTTTGCAATTTTTAGCAACCTGCAGAAATTACAGTTAGTAGTTCACTACTAAGGCCGCGTTTCCGCGGCTATTGCCGCGGATCCGCGGCACTATAGTAGGCTCTGATGCTCTGCCTTCGAGGGCAGAGGCACAGAGTTGCTATATGTCCACTTCTGCTGTTATTTTTCCTGTTCTCCAAACCTGCAAACAGAAAGAATAAAAGATTAGTTAATTTTTTTATTTAGAGAAAAACTTACCGTCCCTCCCCGGCAACGGCGCCAAAATTTGATTGAGTTTTTCCTGCACACAAAATTGAAGTTTAGATTGAGAAGTAAAGGTGTGCAAGTGCTCAATTCGAATCCGCAGTAGCAGTGGCTATGCGGGTCTTGATCCTCAGGGAGGGACTAGCGATAGAAGCGTTTGTAAGTTTCTCTAAAAATTATTTTCTTTAAGTTAACAAAAAGAATAGTTAAAGTTAAGTTAGGAAGAAGGCGGTAGATTATGAAGATGGAGGATTAGAGGTGGTATTTATAATGAGATGAGAAAGAAAGAATTGGGAGATGGTGATTTAATCTACAAAAATAAAAGAAAAGTAAAGAAAAGAAATAAACACTTAACCTTAGTTTGGTTGAAGAAAACGTGAAATCCTAACACTTTCTACCTTGCTTTGGAGGCGTTGAACGCATAACCATAGGATCGATCTCAGTCCCCTGTTCGCATTATATCATCAAGCTTGGGCAAGTATGAAGTGATACGTACCTTGAGGAGGAGAACATCACCATGAAATATCGTTAGCACCCACCAAGATTCGTTATACTTGTACTTTGGAAATCACTTGCATGCTCATCATAAACCAACAGAGATAAAAATAGAAAAAGAGAAGAAACAAAAAGGAAAATAAAGCAATGACATAAAAAGAAAAGTTACTTTTATTACTTGATACAATGGAAGAGAAGAGAAGCATACATCGGTGTCACTCTCAACATAGCCCTCTCCCTCACTTACATAAAAATTAAAAAAAAAGAAAACCTAAACTACAAGAAAGAAGAAAGCCTAAAACCTTAGATTTGGCCCTCTGGATCTGGACGCTCTTCTCGTTGCTCTGCAGGGGTATTTATAGGTGCAGAAGGTAGTAGAGTCCCATAACAACTCCTCAACGAAAGCGGTTCCCCAGACTTATCCAATCTGCCACGGAAATTTGCTAAGTGTGTCGATTGGCCACGCGCTTTGGCGCGTGGCTTCTCCTGGTCCGTCCATCTGGGTGTTTCCTTCTGGAAGCTGCATTCTGGCTCTTGATTTTGGGATTTCGATATAACTTGGGAATCAAGTTACCTAAATCCCAAATCTTCCCATATCTCTTAAACGAAATTTGCTATCCTTCTTTGGCTTTTATCCTCATCCTGCAAGTGTTTAGGGTTGAATAGAAGTCTATCCTTCCCTCTTCTTTGTATTTGCAACTTTTGCCCTTAGTATTTGCAATTTTGGCAATTGATATTTGTAACTTTTACATTGGGCTTGAATATGGGCTTTTAGGCTTTATTCTTTATTTTTTATTTACTCAGGCCTGCACACAATAAATAATAAATATTAGTAAATGTGCAGAATTATAGGAATAAATATGAAAATGTGATGGTAAATATAATGATAAAAATTAACTTTTCACTGCCAATCATAGCCCCACCCAAGGCAGTTAGGTTAGAGAAGCCTCAAAAAGGATCAAGTCCTAACCTCGCCTATATGGCTAAGCCAGACTGGCCCGGAGGGGCGCAGTCTTGATCCCACCTGTATGGCAAGATTGGCTCAACCTTAAAGAGGCCAAGTTTGAAACCTCGCCTATATGGCAGACTTAACAGATCAAGGCAGGAACTCTGCATAGAAAGATCTTTCATCCGATCAGGCAAGAATGCTAGCTTCATCGAGAAGCTTGAAAATAGGGTTGAAACCCTTATCTGAAAATCAGCCAAATGCGAAGACCAAGAGAATTTAACCCTAAGATAGCAGGTGAAGCTAAGAAAATTAAGGGAGATAAACTCCCTAAAAGTCACTGGATGGCCGAGGCTCACCAATTCTTGATTGGGTAATAACCAGAGTGAGAGTCCCTACTACTTCAGGGACCTCAGTCTCCTTGCTTGAGCAATGTGGAGAGATCATAAACAAACCTCCTAAAGAGAGGAGTATGTGTCTCTGAGAACTATAAGAGTCCTATTTATAGACCTCGTGGCCTGACTACGCCAAGCTTGGGAGCGCGGGCGAAGTTAAAGCATTCAAATGCTAGACCTTGATAAAGGGAATAATCTCCCTCGAGAATCCACACGAAGTTATTTGAACTTCAGAAAAGGGAATATCTCTCTCGTAAATGCAAGGTGTAGGCTGTCTAAAAATGACTAACAAACAAGCCATTAAGGAAGCAGAGTCTCAAGCTCAAGACGCGAGGAGACGCGTTGGCTCTACACCCGCGTCTCAACGTCCAGACGCGTCGGCCCGAAGCCCGCGTCTCAGCATCAAGGCGCGTCGGCCCGACGCCCGCGCCTCAGCGTCCAGACATGAAGGCCCGAAGCCCGCGTCTCAGCATTAAGGCGCGTTGGCTCGACGCCCGCGTCTCAACTTCAGGGCGCGTTTTGGCTCGACGCCCTCGTCTCAAACTTCAAGGCGCGTTTGGCTCAACGCCCGCGTCTCAGTTGAAACTGCCCTGATTGCGGGGCCAGTCACCGCGCATGTAGCGGGTAGTGGCCCCTCATTCGGGAGCGTTTTCAGGAGGCACCTTCACCCCCTGAGACCCCTATAAATAGCCTTGTTTGCTATGAAGAGGGGATCGAAGCTTTGGAAAGGTCGAGAATTAAGAAGGTCAAGGCATCATCAAGATCGATCGAATCCAGGCAAGAGGATCATCAAGAGGGAAGCACGACTTCAACAACAGACAGAGGGAGGAGACTCTTCAGCGAGCTTACTGAGTACTAGCCGCTCTTCGCCTACCTCCTCTTTGAGAGTTTTGGTAGACGGAGCTGAGTTACTCTTTCTACCGACCGAAGAGAAGACCCCCGACGGTCCAGGACGGTCATCTGGTCAACGGAGAACAAGATTCACTCTCCACCGCCACACGAAGAACCCAGCATTAACAAAGGGGGGATTCAAGCTTCAACATCCTCCCTCCCTTGTAACTGGAAGGAAAAGTCTTGTTGTAATCTTTTCATCTGATTCAAAGAAATCTTTACAGCAATTCCCTCTTTCTTTTTTCGGCGCATACAAGAGATGGTGACTCCGCTGGGGACTACCTTCGTTACTGACGAGCGCACCGTGGTGCAAGATGACGTTCTCCGTAAGGGGAAAATGGTCGAATCACTCGTCGTCGAGTTCGACCAGGCGAAGTATGAAGAGTTCCTCTCTTCTGGCTCCAAGAGCCCAAAGACCCGCGTCTGCCGCAGGGTCTCAAGTGGACAGCCCCCTGAAGCCCAATCTGAGGCTCTGTCGGGTGCTCCTGCTGCCCACTGTGCCAAGTTTGGTTCACGCGCCGACGCCTCCCAGAAGGCCCGCGTAACCTCAGACACCTCTGCTGTGATCAACAGCGTCGCGCAGAACACACGCGCCAACGCCTCTCTGAAGGCCCGCGTGGTCCCCGGCACATCTACTGGTGCGATCGACCGTGTCGCACAGAACGCCCGCGTCTGCGTCTCTCAGGAACCCGCGTGGCAAACACCCCTGGTTCTACAAACCAGGAAGTTGTTGGCTTCTCTCTTCCTCCACGGCGCAATCGGAATGCCGAGCGTCGACAGAGAAGACGCGCGCGTCAACACTCAGTCGGAACCGTTGGTTTTCTGACTGGGGTTGGACGCAGCGTACGATCCGATGCCTTGCCCGCACCTCGTCCAGTGCGAGAGATCCGCGTTTGGCGACCCAAACGCGAGACTCCCCAAGTTGAGCCTTCTGGAGACCAACTTGCCAAACGCCAAAGCGAAGCTTCTGCGTCTCGTCAAACGCAGGAAGCACGCGCCCATAGGCGTGGGGCCCAGCAGCCCACTCTCTCCCAAGTCTCTCTGCTCCAACGCAGCAGACAGCAACGCGAAAGTCGCGTCTCATATCAACAGAGACGCCAGACGCGCGTGACGCAGCCGCGACGCGACAGCCGCGTTTCTGAAACCTGTGTCCAGACAGCACAGCGCATGACTTCCTCCCGTCTTCCACGTCGCGAGGCTAGTCTATTTAATCCCTCTCCCACGGATTTGAGGGATTATTTGACAAGGAAAAGGAGTGCCAATCAGGCCACTTCTCCATGCTGCTGTCAACAGCTCATCCAGATGCTCTCTGGATGCCATTGCGAGTCAGGCGTGCACCAGCCGTCTTTAATTAGACAGCTGACCCTGATTCCCCCGTCAGCCAAAAGAAGACGCTCCCACAGGAGGAGAACCTTCTCATGTTGAATACCCGGAGCTTACTGCAAACATGACTAGCAGAAGCAAGGGAAAACAACTAATGGTCAACTCAGAGGAATCTGACTCTGAGCCGGAGGGGGTGTATCAACACACTCGCACCCGGACAGGGGCCATTCCCCCAATTGACTATAATGCCTTAGCCCGCGGCATTAGAATGGGTGGTTCTCACTCCGCTATAGTGGAGTCGCAGGCTTCAAACTCTTCCGTCGAGAAGGAGGCTTCCGCCTACATGGCAGACACTCCTGAGGAGACGGCCAGGCGTTTAGAACATACGCAGAAGCACCAGATGGATATAATCGCCTCTCAACAGAGATCCATTGACTCCCTTAAGCATATGCTTGAGAAATTGCTTGAAGAAAGAGCGAGATCTCCTCCTAGACGACCGGGGAAAGGGAGAAAGGGAGGAAGCCCACCCTCCGAATCTTCTGACGAGACACGACGATCTACCTCGGATGTGTCCAAGCCCTCGTCGCAGGCAAGAAGCGACCAAGACCAGGAGAAGACTCATGCTAAGAGGATGAGTCAATTGGAATGACGCCTCGAGGCCCTTGCCAATCGCAAGGACCTCCAAGAAGCTGGAGTGGTCCGGCCCTATCCGGCTGAGTGGGACTTAGTTCCATACCCTCCTAAGTTCAAGGCTCCAACCCTCCAAGCATTCGACGGGAAGGGGTCACCCAACCAGCACATCTACTACTTCAAATCCCAGACCGGGAATGTGGTAGATAATGACGCCATCCTGGCGCGACTGTTCATCGGCACCCTGAAAGGGTTGGCTTTTGAGTGGTTTATGAAGCTCCCGGAAAGTTCCATCAAGAACTGGGGCGACTTGGAGAAGCTGTTTCTAACACGCTTCTTCGAAGATGATTCGGAGGTCACAATGCCTACCCTTTTAGCTACAAAACAGCGAAAGGGAGAGTCCGTCAAGTCTTTCGTAGAAAGATTTTGGAACATGGCACTCCGATGTCCAAGCGGCATGACCCAGGCCACCCTGGTGGAAACATGTCGCCATAATCTCCAAACCTCACTCCTTGCTCAAATAGGAGTTGCTGAAAGCCGCACCTGGAAACAATTAGTCCAGCAAGGTGAACAGGCTGAGGAGATTGTCGCCCGCGTCAGAGCGGAAGAAGGCAAGCCCAGGCCAGAGAGGTCGACAAGGCGTGCACCAGACACATCCCTCCAAACCAAACGGAAGGATAACTTGGCGACAGAGACCAAATCTCCCACCAAACCTCAAACAGGCAGAGCGAGTGGCTCTTCTAGCCAACCTCGCGCCAACAAACAGTATTCCTTCAAGGAGGAACACGTCGACTCGCTCTTCAAGTTACTCAACAAGAGCAATCGACTGAAACTCCCTGAAATTAGGCGCCCGGAGGAAGTCGGCAAGACCGACAATCCCACCTACTGCTTATACCACAGGATGCTCGGACATCCTACCAAAAGCTGCTACGTCTTTAAGGACATCCTTCAAGCTCTGATTGACGCGGAGGTATTAAAACTCCGACCGGAGCAGAAGAAGATGACGGCCAACATGACGTCGATTCTCCAGTTTGGGACACGACCCCCGACATCCGTGGGGGTGATCTCTGTCCCGAAAGGAGAACTGAGGGTGGTTAACACAGACCCTCATCAGCAGCGGGAGAAAGGCTTGGTACCTGTCCCTACACCTCGAGGGGAAATCATGTGGGTCCACCCTGACCTCGTCGACGAGCAACAATGGACGACTGTGACCAACAGGAAGTCCAAAGGCAAGGCAAAAGCTTCGTCCTGCCATGTGATATGCGCTTCCTCCCGAGAAGCGGATACTGATGTTCCCTCGCTGACTGACTCGGAAGAGGAGACAATAGTCCTGGCCGCGGAACCCAACCCAGCAACGGCAGGAACCCGTTCGGGGCAGGCATACCTGAAACAATATGGCGAGACAGCAGTAGCTCCTCCACAACCAGCTGCAGAGCCAGCAAAGCCCTCCTCTAAACAGCCTGGGGAGAAACAGAAAGAAACTCGGTTTTCTCGAGTTCTTGCGAAAGGTGTAACGGAAGGATCCTCGACACCTTACAGTTTTGATGTCTTGGCTCAATTAGCCAACATCCCGGCACGCATTACCTTGTATGAGCTCCTGAGGCTATCAAAGTCAACCAGAGAGGCTCTACAAGAAGCTTTGGCAAATGCTGAGGTCTTCATGACCCGCGTGCCAAGGGAGGAAGATGTAGAGGATTGCCTCCACACCTCCCCAAATGCTCCCTGCATCACCTTCACAACAGATGACATGCAGGTTAAAGGGAAGCATGACCGACCCCTATACTTCACAGGGTATATTGGGTCATCCGAGGTGAACCGCATCCAGGTAGACCCAGGGTCTGCGCTAAGCATCATACCTCGCCGGGTTATGCAGTTTCTAGGCATTCCTACCCATCGTCTGAGCCCTACCCAGACGACTATTTATGGGTTCAATGCCAACAGCTCCCGCCCGATGGGGAAGATCAAGCTCAAATGCCAGATCGGGAGCCTCAAGTCGGAAGTGACGTGTTACGTCATTGACGCGGACACTTCCTACAACCTGTTGCTGGGACGACCATGGATTCACCGCAATTCCATCGTTCCCTCTACTCTCCACCAAGTCAAGAAATACATTGACGAGAGTGGACAGGTCCGAACGTTGATTGCCGAAAGGCATCCGTTTAAAGGGGGTTGAAAATTATTTCACGGACTCCCTCTTATATCAGGATCCGGAGGAGACTAATGAAACCCCACAACCAGAGGAGCCAGACTCTGGTAATGAAGCTGACATTGAGCCGGAGAAAGAAGAGTGCCTGTGGGAGTTGGAACCACTTGTAAAGAGCACTAATAAGCTCGATGTTGATACTACCGACGATGCAGGCGGTTGGTATATTAATGAAGATTTAGATTTCGCGTATTTCCCTGCGTGTGAGTCTGATTCAATACCGTCGGATACTAGTACCGACGTAGATGAGGATGTCTGGTCGGCAATGGATGCTTTGACATCATTGCATGTACCAATAAAATCATCCTTCGGGACGTACCAGGATAATGGAGACGCGCAAGAGTCTGTATTCATGGTTCCAGCCAGACGAAAAGGCCAAAGACCAATACTTTTTGGGCGAATCGCGTCTGAACCAATGCCCCACGAAGAATCGGAAGGTGAGGATGAATCCCCTCAGTTCGATCATTATGAACCAAAAGCGCTCAAGATGATGAAGCGCATGGGGTATGATCTAACCAACAGGCCTGGGTTGAACTTCGGAAAAGGAAGAACACTGCTTCGATCCTTTGTACCAAAAGGGAAAACCCCTGATTACTATCATCAGACGCGCCGGGGGTTGGGCTATATATCAACTCCAGTGCCATCAGCCTCTGATTCGGAGAGACTGTCAAGTCATGACTGCTCATCAGACACGTCGTCGTGGGAATCAGATGTCAGTGTCGGCAACATCTTCAAAGGGCTTTCAGTAAACATGGTTTCGACAAGCCATCTGGAGGATGAAGATGAAGAAATGATCCAATCTGATACAGATCCTTGGATCAAATATTTGAATGCTCTTTGGGATATCCGCTTTGAACAGCGTGAACCACCCACAGAAGACAAGGTTGTTCAAGTCAACCTAGGAGATGAAGCCAATCCTAAACCCATCTTCATAAGTGACGGCCTGTCACCTTCGGAGAAGAAGGATCTTATATCTCTTGTACAAGAGTATATAGACGTCTTCGCCTGGAATTACGAGGACATGCCTGGACTTGATCCTCAAGTGGCTATGCACCGCCTCAACATCAATCCGGATGTAAAACCTGTCAAACAACAGCAGCGACGGTTCTGTCCCAAATAATGGAGGCAATCCAATCAGAAGTCAGGAAGCTTATTGACTCTGGCTTTATCAGGGAGGAACAGCATCCCGATTGGGTAGCCAACATCGTACCCGTTGCCAAGAAGAACGGGAAGATCCGGATTTGCATCGACTTCCGCGATCTAAACGAGGCCTGCCCCAAAGACGAATTCCCATTGCCAATCACGGATGTCATGATTGACAATACTTGTGGATTCGAGCGAATGTCCTTTATGGACGGGTTCTCAGGATACAATCAAATCAAGATGTATCCCGATGACGAAAAGCACACCTCCTTCAGGACACCTCTAGGGGTATATTGCTACACCGTCATGCCCTTCGGTCTAAAGAATGCGGGGAAACCTACCAAAGGGCCATGAATGCCATTTTCCATCAGCAGATACGCAAAACGGTGGAATGTTATGTCGACGACATCGCGGTGAAAAGTCGCATTAAAGGAGATCACATAGCTGATCTGAAGGTGGTCTTCGACATCATGCGGGCTCATCAATTGAAGATGAACCCCACCAAGTCCTTCCTCGGGGTAGCCAGTGGCAAATTCCTAGGGTTTGTTGTGACTTCCACAGGAATCCATTTGGATCCGGAGAAAGTCCGTGCTATCCAAGAGATGCAACCCCCCAGAAGCCTCAAGGAGCTCAGAGGATTGCAAGGACGATTGGCATACATCCGCAGATTCATCTCAAATCTCTCCGGGAGATGCCAACCCTTCGCTAAGCTGATGAAGAAGGGCGTTTCGTTCATTTGGGACGACGCTTGCCAGCAAGCATTTGAGGAGATCAAACGATACCTCACCCTACCACCAGTCCTTGCAGCTCCGGTATCCGGAAAGCCTTTCCTGGTGTACGTCCGATCAATGGATCATTCTTTGGGAGCTCTACTAGCTCAGAATGATGACCAAGGGCGAGAACAAGCAATCTACTACCTAAGTAGAACGATGATCGGAGCCGAACATCGGTACAACCTGATCGAGAAGGAATGTTTGGCACTGGTGTTCGCTATTAAGAAAATGCGACACTATCTGGTGGGCCAAACCATAAATGTCATATCCAAAGTCAACCCCCTGAGGTTACTCATGACAAAGCCTTCATCATTGAACGGCCGACTGGCGAAATGGGCTATATTGCTCTCTCAATATGAGATGCACTTCCTACCCCAAAAAGCCATTAAAGGACAAGCGGTGGCGGACTTCTTAGCCGAACACCCAGATCCGAGGGCAGCTAAACTCTACGAGGATCTCCCAGACGAGGTCGCCGAAGCCTGCCTAACCCAGACATTGTTCGAAGGACAAGTATGGCAACTTTTCTTCGATGGTGCATCAAGAACAAGCCCTAAGGGACACACAGTTGCGGGGGTAGGAGTAGTACTCGTCTCCCCACAAAATTATGTGATCCCCCGAGCTGTCTCGTTAACGGAGCCTTGTTCCAACAATGTGGCGGAATACAACGCTCTTTTGATTGGGATGCAATTCGCCGATGAGATTGGCGTTAAAAATCTCGAGGCGTACGGTGACTCCAAACTCATCGTCAGCCAAGTTCGCGGAGAGTATGAGGTCAGGCATGAAGATCTAGTACCCTACTACAACGCGACAATCCACATGGCCGAGAGGTTTTCAAACTTCTACATCGACCATGTACCGCGCAAGCAAAATGCGCATGCAGATGCACTTGCATCCCTTGCTGCCTCCTTAGCTCTTCCAGCTGGAGCAATGGAGAAGGTATTCGTCTATAGCCACGACCTATACTGCCCAAAAAGTCCCCTCGGAGACTACCAGAGGTCAACGGGAGATCGTCGCGGTAAGGAAACACTTGAAGTGTCGACCGATCCAGAGCTTAAAGACTGGCGATTCCCCTACATTGATTTTGTCTTATACGGCATCTTGCCCGAAGACACCAGGGAGGCGGCTGCCATCCGAAGGAAAGCCTCCAAATTCTACTACAATGCGATTTCGCGAACATTGTATCATAGATCGCATGACGGGATCCTGCTCCGGTGCCTCTCATCAAAAGAAGCCCACGAAGTGTTGAAAGAAGCCCACGATGGTACGTGTGGAGCTCATCAACCTGGCCCGAAGCTGGCAAACCGACTCCAAAGATTGGGTTACTACTGGCCCAAGATGGTTGCCGATGCTGTTGCCTATGCCAAAAGATGTCACGCCTGTCAAATACATGGCGATTTCATCCATCAAGCACCAGGATACCTCCACTCTACGACCTCTACCTGGCCGTTCGAAATGTGGGGGATGGATGTGGTTGGTCCTATCAGCCCACCATCATCAAAGGGACATCGGTTCATCCTAGCGATAACCGATTACTTCTCAAAGTGGGCCGAAGCTATCCCTTTGAAGGAGGTAAAATCATCTAACGTGATCAAGTTCATGAAACATTACGTTATTTACCGGTTCGGTGTGCCTCGGCGGATTGTCCATGACAATGGACCCCAGTTCATCAGCCAGGCTTTTCAGAGATTCTGCGCCAAGTTCAGGATCCAGAGTGTGTCATCAACGGCATACTATCCGCCCGCTAACGGCCTCGCAGAAGCTTTCAATAAGACTATTGGCAAGCTTCTCAAGAAATTCGTCTCGAAAAGTCAACGAGACTGGGACGATAAGTTGGGCGAATGCTTATGGGCCTACCGCACGACTGTGCGAACCCCAACTAAAGCCACGCCATTTTCCTTGGTGTACGGATGCGAAGCCGTCCTTCCACTGGAAATCCAAATTCCATCTCTTCGCGTCGCCTTGACAGCGGAGATGACAACAGAGGAGAAGCATCGACAGCGACTCCAAGAATTGGAAGCCTTGGACGACAAGCGTCTGCAGGCTCAACAACAAATCGAGCTTTATCAAGCTCGTATCACCAGAGCCTTCGACAAGAAAGTCAAATCGCGAACTTTCAAGAAGGGCGACCTCGTCTTAGCCGT
The DNA here is from genome assembly GCA_038442645.1 of Agave tequilana. Classification (NCBI taxonomy): domain Eukaryota; kingdom Viridiplantae; phylum Streptophyta; class Magnoliopsida; order Asparagales; family Asparagaceae; genus Agave; species Agave tequilana. The sequence continues at coordinate 57,921 of JAVJIF010021644.1, forward strand.
CCGAAGACCCATGGTCATGACGCACAAGACGAAAGGAAAATTCCAACCCAAATGGGAAGGACCGTTTGTAGTAGAGTCAGTCTACTCAAATGGATCGTATCGCCTCATAACCTCAAATGGCGATACACTCATGATGCCAATCAATGGCAAATTCCTGAAGAAATACTATCCCTAGATGGCATTCTTCCACCGATCAAGTTAAAAATACACCTCTGATCAAAAACATCCAACGCCTCCGACGGCTAAGGATAGAGGAAAATGTTGGCTTTTAAGCCCAACATAAGTCCTCGACAACTTATCATGCTGAGGGGAATAGCATGGCTAGCCCAACCCAAACGGTAGTTGGTAAAGGCATGTCAAACCCGTTGACAGCTGAGGATTTGCTAAAAATCCTAAGGGACACTTTCCCATTTGATCCGACGCCCTCGACGGCTAAGGATAGAGGAAAATGTTGGCCTTTAAGCCCAACATAAGTCCTCGACAACTCATCATGCTGAGGGGAATAGCATGGCTAGCCCAACTCAAACGGTAGTTGGTAAAGGCACCTCAGATCCGTTGATAGCTGGGGTTTGCTAAAAATCCTAAGTGGACTTGATTCCACTCTTCCCTCCAAAAATCCCTTACCAATTCTCATCCATAGAATGGTAGGACCACAAAATGCAATCATTACTATGTTAACACTATACCTCTGGTAATGAATACTCCTCATCGAGTACAAACCTGGCTTGTTAACTCTGCATAGAGTAACAAACTCTCAAATTTGCCAAGTTAACACTATACCTCTGGCACTTCAAATTCTACTTGTCAATTCTCATCAATAGAATGACAGGTCCTCAAATTGCTCCTATCGCGAGCCAATTCTTGTCAAGTTAACATTACACCTCTGACAAACTACTGTTTAAGTTAACATTACACCTCTAAGCGGTACATCGAGTGTCTGTCAAGTTAATATCACACCTCTGACAGTCACCTTTCTTCAGACTTCCATATCGAAGCTGAAATGGACGATGCCAAGTTAACACTACACTTCTAGCATCCGAGTCATTGCTAAGTTCAACAATACACCTATGGCTATGACCTTTCCTCGACTTCCTTGTCCAAGCCGAGACGGACGATGCCAAGTTAACACTACACTTCTAGCATCCGAGTCATTGCTAAGTTCAACAATACACCTATGGCTATGACCTTTCCTCGACTTCTTTAAGCCGAGACGACTAATGTCAAGTTCAACATTACACCTCTAGCATTACTATCACTGTTAAGTTAAACATCACACCTATGACAGTGACACCCTCAGTTTTCCCAAATAAAACTGAGATGCTGATGAGTTAGGTTAATATCACACCTCTAACTCACGTCCTTGTCAAGTTAACATTACACTTCTGACAAGACTACTTCTAAACCGTTAAGTTAATATCACACCTCTAACGGTAAAAATCTTACTAGATTCCCCACGAGTCTAGTTTCATTTGATATTCTCCCCAACCGAGTATCAAATTCATTTTGGAGGCATTGTTGGTTAACATTACACCGATAAACAATGCTTCCATCAAAATCCCCAGCTGATCTTAAATCAAGTTAATCCCAAATCCTTGATAAAAGTTCACCTTCTCTGGGGGTACACACTCCACTTGTCACTTTCTTTTATAAAGTGGCAGGTCCACCAAAATCATTCCATTTTCTGTCAAGTTAACATTGCACTCTGACAGTATCATGAAGGTTCCTGAAACAGGATCTTTCCTCATAACTTTTTGACTTGTTAAGATTACTGTCATAATTTGATGAGGTCAAAAGATTCCTTGCTTCTACATGTCCAACTAAAGGCAAAAAGTTCGAGACAAAAGAAGTTAAAAGGAAAGTGTCACTTTTATTTATATATCCAAACATATGAAAGTGATACAAAACGCTCTCTTATACAACAAGATTGAGTATTACAATTAAGGAGTACAAAGAAGTCCCTCTCTCTCTCTCTCAGAGGCCGTACTCACTCCTTGGAACCGCATCTGATCCCAGGTGTACAATTGGAGCCGATTGCGCCATGGCAATGACGCAAAAGTCGAAAGCGCCCTAGCTGACTAAAGCCAGGAGCAGTGGTGTTCTTGAGGGCGGGTGGCAGCCGGAAGCCCTGCAACCCTCCATTTCATCACCATCCCTTTCCCCAGCATCCAAAGGACATCGACTGTCCTCGATGTCACTTCTGGAGTAGGGAGAGGAAGAGGATCCCTCCGCCACCGCAACCGCCGGAACCTCATCGCCGTCATGCATACCCTGACCATCTCTTGCCATCAGACATGATCAGTGCTGAAGATCTGAAGAGACCTTAGCGAGGGTTGGGTCCTCGTCAGAGATATAATTTAATCTCTCACAAACGACGATGACCATAATTTAATCTCTCACAAACGAACGTGGAGCAAGTTCGCCAGCCGGTATATTCTTTCTGGGGCCCAGCAAACCTGAAAAAGGACGAGCAAGCCTACCTGCAAAGAATAAGCAAGAGAGTCAGAAAATCTGGAACCCAGTACATTTTATAAAGGAAACTGAGTAACAGAACGCGGCAGCCATTCAAGACTTCAGACGCGAGAATGACCCGCACAGTCAAACAGACGCGAGTCAAACTGCGCCACGCATAGGATTCAAACGCGGTCTCAGTTTGTACCCGCGCCTAATGCACCAGACGCAAAGAATTTCAGAACGCCGAAAATTGCCATCTCTCTGTTGAGTGAACAAGAGTTGCAAGATTCAGGTCTGAAACACGCCAAGGCAATGAAACGCGATGGGCAAAGCCAGCGTCAAGCGCCCGCGTTTAGAGAAGTCAAGTCACTGGCACAAATTCCAGAGAAGGAATGCACCGGGACTTCATTCAGATGGTTATGCCAAAGTTCAGGCTATACACATCATCGGGGGACATACCAGCAGAGACCTCTGGCCAGAGTTGGCCTCTCTGCACCCAAACGCAGGCGTCCAAGATGATCCGAGAGGGGGTTCTTCTTGAAGAGACCAAACCGAAGCGTGAGAGCTCTGGGTCATCTTCATCCTTGGAATTACCTTCATCCATGGAGACGGAATCCCTATCAAGGTGGGACTTCTCAGAGCAATCCAAAGAGAAATAATCCAAGCTTGGATTATAGAAGGGGAGCGCACCCTATTTATAGGCAGGCCCTAATAACTGCCATTAATGGGGCGTTAATTGGAACCGTCACGCACGATTGTCAAAGCCCAGTGAAGGATTGACGCGTGGAACGCCGCTTTGGAAACCGTCGCAAGCGCCGGTTTTCAACCGCCCGCGTCAGTTTTGCATTTAAGGGCAGTAACTCCTGAGTCCAATGAGGAGTTGACACGTGGATAACTGCCTTGGGAATCAACGGATGACTCGGAATCCCAATCGACAGTGAAGACCTGACGAGCAAAGATCTCCTAAAATCTTTTGAGTCAGATCACATTAGACGCAGATGGGAAAGCCGCGTCCCTTCAGCAGACAAGGTTGCATCTCTTGCGTCTGCCCGATCCGCGCAAGATAGATTTGCGTTATTCAGAGCTGCGTCTCACCTTGTGATTGACGCTGCGTCTCACCCCAGGGACTGACAGCCGCGTCTTACTTTACGGATCAATGCCGCGTCTCATCTTTTGATTGACGCCGCATCTCATCAAGAAGACCGCGTTCCGATTTGTGATTGACGCCGCGTCTCATCAAAAGGACTTAGATTCTACTAAGTTCTTATGAAATGATGACCGCGTCTCACTGTATGATTGACGCTGCGTCTCAGTAAAAGGACTTAGTAAAATCTAAGTTCCGGTAGACTGACGACCGCGTCTCACCCTGTGATCGACGCTGCGTCTCGTCAAAAAAGACTTGGTGAAATCTAAGTCCCCATAGATTGATGCCACGTCTCATTCTATGGGATTAATGCCGCGTCTCGCCAAGACCGCGTCTCATTAAAAGAACTTAGTCCTACCTAAGTTCAGTAATCACGACTAGTGATCAAGAGTTGGACTCATCCACAACAGGACAAAGAAATTGGGACAAAAGCTTTAAAGAAAACTTCTATTATATCAAAAAATGATAGAAGTGGATACAAACACTCTTAATAAATAGAGTGTCCCTTTTCTTTACAAAAAGAAAAAAGAAAAGAAGGCTAAATGTCCTGGTTCGCCAAGGAACGGATTTGTTCCCTAAGGCGGTGAATCTCATGCTGGCGCGTCCTCTCAGCCTCCATGATAGCCCGGTCCCGCAGCTCCGCCTCAGATAAGAAACTTCTGGCAGCCAGCTGCATCCGCAGAGATTTCACCCTGGAAGATTGTAGAGATAGACTCTCTTCAGCACGCGCCGTAGCAGCCCGTTGCTCCTCAAGCTCTTTTTTGAGGGAAACAAGTTTCTCCTCATTTAGCGCAAGAACAGCTTCCGCCTTGGCGATAATATCCCGAGTTCTGAGGATGACTTGCTCCGTGCTCTGCACACTAAGCTCAGATTCCCTCGAATCTCTGGCTAATTTCTGAAATTCAGCCCTGAAATATTCAAGGTCGCGGATCTCGGCAGCGATTTGTGCCTCCGCCTCCTGTCGCTCCCTTTCCTGATCAGCTAGGAGCCTAGTCAAGGTGGCCTGGGCTTCATCAAAAGAGCCAGCATCTTCCAAAGATTCCAGCTCCCGCAGGTTATCTCCAAGTTGCTCTACCACCCGCAGGCATGCCCTGGCAAGTGAAGGGCCTCCCGCCAATTCGACGCTCACGGCCATATTTTCAAGAAGCCTCTGGGCGAACTGGAAGGTGCTGTGTCCACGGAAGATGAGATCAATACATGATCCCATCGAGGTGAAGAATTGTTGCACCATCTGACGTGCCAGCTCCCCCATGTCTTCACCACCTAAGAAGCTTCCCGACCCTTTTTCTGTCACGGGATAAGGGATATAGGGCGGGTCTTCTCGCACAAGAGCCGTGCCGGCCGTCGATGTAGCAAGAGCAAGACTACCCACTGGCGCTTCCTGGAGCGCTGCCTCTGCAGGAGCTTCCACGACCAATGAAGGAGTTGTAAGCACAACCTCTTCAGAAATTTCCACCGAGAATTGAGCTGTGTGGCCTTCTGGAAGGGTGCCGATCGTCGGACTCCCCACCTGAGCCCCTTCAGTCAGAGCTGCCTTACTAGGTTCGAGGTCCAGAGGCGTCGAGCCCTGTAGAATGGGAGTCTCCCCAGCTTCAGCAGTAGCCTCCTCCACCGGCAGAGTGAGAGCCTCCTCAGCCTCAATGGTTGTTTCCCCTCCTGGCAAAGGGGAAGGCTCCCCAACCTCGACAGCTACCCCCTCCGAGGTTATCTCAGCGGCCGAAGCCTCAATCCCCTTGGGCTGGGTCAACTCTGTTTCCATCGCCTCGACATGCGAGGAAGTTGTACCTTCAGCAGGGATTATCGCCAGCGGTAACGCAGTCGATGATTCGCCCCCGTATATTTTCTCCTCCGAGATGTGTGAGAACTTACTCGGGTCAGGAAAAGCGGGTTCATGGCCGTAGTCGACTTTATCTTCAAAGTCGCTTTCCGTATCAGACGCGGAAGACGACAGTTCAACGCAAAGGTCCTCGGTGACCGGGGCCTTGCCACCAATCACCCCAGTGGTAGGACTAGGGTCGATTATCCGAGCGCTGGAAATGAAGACGCTAGGAGGCCCTGACCGCTGTGCCTTGTCTCTCCCTTCACGAGCAGAAGAAGGCTCGGGCCGAGCTGAGAACCCTGGAATCTGGACATTCCCTCCCACGAGCTGTTCTTCCTCGTCAGCTATAGTGGGTTTGTCAACCAATTCCCCCTCTTCCGCAATCTTACAGGTCCCTCTGTGCGACCTAGGAGCACGGATTAAACTGGGGAGATCTCTATCCTCTGGCGGTTCCTCAACCATGACAAAGAGGTCTTCAGGACAGTCCTCAACTCCAGCAGAAATGTCTTCTGAGGGAGAGACTTCCGTTGCTAAGTCCCTCCGAGCCCTCTTCGAAACAGGACCAGCAGTTGAAGTGGGACCCCGACGGCGCTTACTCACCAATTCTTGAGCCTTGGCGGTAGAGGGCCCCTCCTGTGGCCCTAGCTTGGTTCTACTCCGGGTTACTCGGAGCTCCTCTCTTGAGCCTCCCTCAGCTTCTCTCTGAGATGCTCTCTCCAGCTCTTTCTGGACCTTTAAATACTGGGTGATCATGTGCGAGCATTTGCCAGACTCCGACTGTGTTTTGAGATAGGCATTAATGCCCTCAATACCCGTATACCCGGGGCAAAATCCGGTGACTGGTTTACCCGAGAATACCAGGTGCAGAAAGTGAAGCTGGTAAGGTTCTTCGGCTCCTCGACGGGCAAACGGAAAGTTGCCTCTGTCCCCCCAGCCACGCTATAGTACCAGGCTCGAGCACCTTCGCACAAATTCCCATTGAAGGCAAGTTGTGTATTCGGATTGCCGACATAAAGCTGAGCATAGCCAAACTGTCAGGCAAAACGACTTGGCATATACGGTTCGATAGTGCAGGAAGTCCCTTGGCGAAACAGCACATATCCTGGTCGTATGTTGATCAACCACCGGAAGACTCCCGCGGACAGTTGGGTGAGGTCATCCCGACCTATAGAATCAGTGAATTGCTCACCAAAGATGCACCAGGAATCCCAGCGAAGCAGCGGTTGAGCTGGTAATTGGCGGCATTTGAGAGACGTCTCCGAATATAATATATATAGGTGTCACTCCAATCCGAGTTTTCCAGCCGCCTCACAAAAGGGACAGGACTCGTACTCCCACGCGCCGTTGTCATCAAAGAAGGGCAATGCATCACGTACCAGGCCATGAGATACGTGTAAGGCAACTCGATTCGGGGGTTGGGGCGCCTTGCCGTCGGGTTTCCCTCTGAGTCAACATACGACTTGCCTTGAGAGTCGACAGTCCTTGGAGCCTCGCATAGTCTCTTGGCTAACGCCCCAACCCGCTCTGAATGCCAGCCGCCACGGCCGGAAGAAGGGCTATAGGACGGCCATGGGGCCAGGAGCACTGCTGGGTACACCACGTCGGCAATAATGACTTCATGTGGCCGTGTAGGTACCACACAACGCTTCAACCACAGCATCAAGAAGCCTGCCAACAGCGCTCGACTAGAGATAGAAGCCCGGGCCCGATGATGATAGCTTTCGAAAAGCGTATCAGGTTCGAAGCCGTCCTCGTTCGACCCAGTGGTGTAAAAGCCCTCAGAAGCTTGTGCAACCATGTCGTCAACTCCCTGTTCAGAGAGGGGAGCCAGTCGAGTTATCGAATGATCCTTCTTGCTGACGTTGCTGAATAAGTAATTGGCCCAGGATAGATGCCTAACTCCATGCGTCCTCCAACCGGTTACCTGACCACAAATATGGAAGTGGCACATCACTTCCCAATAGGTCTCGTACACCTCAGGGAATCCTTTTTTATAAGGTCAAGCTCCCTAGCAGTCGGGACATATTCTTCATAAGGGAACTCCCCCATCACCAGTGTAACACCCTGCTCCCCGGTGTACGTATCACAGTATCGGTACGCGATACGACGTACAAAATTGATTTGACCTCTTGTGGAAGTCCGTTTGAGCCGATTTCAGTTTCTAAATCATTTTCTAATATTTGAGATTTTCAGGATTTTCTGGAATTTTTTCTGGATTATTTTGGAAAATCTCCGTTGTCGGTGTCGACCGATACCGATAACCGGTCTTCCGATTTTTATTTCACGAATGGAGTAGAATTTTGAGAATCGGCTTTCACCATATGTCTTAGAATCATCTTATCTACGTTTGGGCATTTTTGGAGATTTTTCTGAATTTATCGAAAATCGGGCCAAAATGGTGTCGCCCGTATCAGCGATACACTTCGGGATTTTTAATTTGCAAACCAGATAGAATTCTTCAAACCGTCTTCATATTACGTCTCAGCGTAATATTCTCTATTTTCTATAATTTTTGGGCATCATTCGGAACTAGTCAATTTTTCATCATATTAAATTAATATTTATTAAATTAAAACATTTTTTTTATTTCTTTTCTTTTCCCTCTTCTTCTCACACGACTCGGGAGACATCTCCCACCGACTTACTGTAGCACCGACTTCCCCCTTCTTTAAAACTCCACCGACCTCTCTCTCTCTCCCCTAATTCTCTCTCTCCAAAATTCTCTCTCTCCCTTCTCCCTCTCTTTCTCTCTCTAATTTCCAAAAACACTCTCACTCTCTCTCCGACTCTCTCTCTCTCTCTGTAGGCAGCGGATCGCCGCTGCCTTTGCCGTCGGCGCGCCCCGGTGGCCGGCGCGCCACCGGGCGCCACCCTCCTCCGTCCCGCGCGGCCGGTGGCCGGCCGCCACCGCGCCATCCCTCTTCTTTTTTCTTCTTCTTTCCTTTCCTGTTCTTTTCTTTGTTTCCTCCTCTCTCCCAATCTCTTTCTCTCTCTCTCTCACCCTCTCTCTCTCTTGCGGTTGCGCGGTCTGAACCGCCGCCGCCCCGCCGGCGACCGGGGGCCGCCGCCGGGGGCCTCCCCCGCCGCCGCCGTCCAGCACCTGCTGGCCGGACTCTGTGCGGGCATGAGCAGCAGCACATGCTGCTGCTCCTCCTCCTCCTTTGTTGGGTTTGGGTAGAACCCAAACCCGATAGCACTTTTGGGTTAAATGGGAAAACCCAATAACCCCCAAAACAACGGTTAACCGTCAACACGTTACCCATTTGACTTAAGTTAAACAGGTTTGGGTTGTGGATCTGGACCCGACCCGTTAAGAGCCAAAACCCCGCATCCGAAACCCATACAGGTAATTTACAGAAAATCCCCTTGTACAATTCAGTATTTGCATTTGTTATTTTATTTACATATTTAACCCTATTTGTTATGATTTAGTATTCGGCAATATCGGGAGCATCCGGACTCCGATTGGGACGATTCTGGATCCGTTGCGATCGTGGGAACGAGAGCTACTGTCCTGTAGCCAGTTTATGAGTGTTTTCTTTTTCTAAATTTTATTTACTTATTCATGTTTATTAAAGTCGGGAATGATTGCTATAGTTACGAAACCGTAATTATGGGTTAAATAATAGAACTGTAAATTCCTAACTTAACTCGAGAAACGCATGTGTTATAAACTTAGACATTTAGCTAGATGACCAATAAAGAATCACTAGACATCATCACTGCATGGATAACTAGTATGGTTCCACACTCATGCTACACGAACACAAGACACGCATACTTCATTATGCGGGACCTTGTCACTATTACAATGTCACCCTGACCGACCCACACTAAATACCGTAGTGCATGTAGATAGCGGTTTACCCTGGATATCAGTATTCATGTAGCCTCCTGTAACACGTTTCATCATGACATAGTTACTGAGCTTCACGACACGATCAATGCATGTTTGTGCATTATTGCGATACGGATACACCAGTTCACTGGACACCGTCATTTTATAGTGATATCCTCATTACATGGACGCACTGATCACTGTCAGGACATGCACGTGCACTGAGATAGTACACGGATAGACCACTGCATGGACTACCTCATTTCATGTTTACATATCCATGCTACACATGCCTGCATTCATATTTACATATTACTATTACACATGCCGGCATTTCATGTTTACATATCATTGTTACACATGCATGTCATGTTTCCCTGTGACACATGCTTATATGGTTTCTCTATATTCTTGTCATATGGATTACATGCCTATTACATGTATTATTGTTCCATGTTCCCGTATTCATGTTATACGATTGTTTCCTGTTACGGATATGGATATTCCCGATACTGGACTTGAGAGCTGTTGATATGCTATATGTGGACTTCCACATCTATTGATCCCGTTTCCCGTTATATTGTTCCCGTTATATTGATCCCGTTATATTGTTCCTGATTCCGTTATATTGTTCTATGCTATCACAGAGCCCTGGTCCAGTTATCATGTTACCCGTATCACATTTGTAATGGGTACTTGTTACATGGTATATTTGACATATCAGATCATAAAGTTAACTCGGTAGGGGGGACTTGACGGTTTGATTAGATCTTATCGGGTGATGTAACTGGATCCATATTGTTAGTCCCACTGCAGGGGACGGTAGTGCTACCTACCACTAGCTCCATGAGCTCCCGTTACTTGATTCGTGCTCCCCTCCTAGCGGAGGGCCCTGGTCTTAGCAGCCAGGGGTCCGTTTAAGGCCGTGATCCCGGGTATGCACGGGATACATCCACCCGATAAGAACTCCTCGACCATGGGTTTCCAATTAACATAATAAAACAGTATACACATAGTGACGTCGGGAACACTTGTTATTTGGTTACTCTCTCGTTGGATAATGGTACCCGTAGGCCATGTCCAGATGGGCTCGGACTGGAGTGCGGGCTCCAGTAGAACCGCCAGTGGTATGGGACACTGGAAGAGAGTAATTAAAATACCAGGTGATACTGATCGCTACTATTGTATAAATGACATGACTTTGATATGACCTGCCGCTACATGTTTAGTTGTATTTGTTTCTGTTCCTGATCATTTATCTGCTATCATGTGACATGTATACATTGCTATTGTTCCTGTTTCCTGTTACACTTTCTTTAGTGCCCTACTACCCATTTACATATATATTTTGTTACATTACCTGGTATATGTTACATGTATGTAGTGGCATACTATGCATATTCTGCATTGCATATATTACAGACATATGCTCATTTGCATGTTCACCTCTATCACGTCACCACTATCATATTCATGACTAGTACGTCACCAGTAGACAATATTAGTTATTACATAAACTGGACACGACTATAGATATGACCTGATAATGACCGAATAGTAGTGATGGTAATAAAAGTTGACCTGTTATATCTTTGCACTACTTCCAGTTTAACTCTTTCTACTGTTTATAATATATCCTTATTATATGGTATCACTATTACAACAGCATGTATTATCTATTACTTGTGCATTGCCTCCTTCAGTTTACCACTCACTAGGTCGCTTTCTGACGACCCTGGGTTTGCATGCCCAGATTGGAGATCCGAGTTACCATAGCTTCAGAGATGCCTTGGAGTCACACGGGAGATTCCGCATCAGGACTATTCATAGGTATTTTAGTGCTTTATTTCTGTTATCTTATTTATCCTTGTTTTCATATCTGTTTTATGATCGCTGACCTCTTTCTGCAGGTATTCTTGTACTGCTTCATGCTGGACTCAGATCTATATGGAGGTATTGTACTGTACTGAGGCTTAACGTACGCGTGAGGTTGTTTCACCTCGCGTATGTACGTCGCCATAACGTCTCCGTATCCTTGGGATCGGGGCGTTACAACCAGCCCGAGACCTCATGCAACTCATGCAGTGCAAGGCCCATTTCTCCAACCGGGTAAAGAATGTCCCCGTCTGAGGGTGTAGCGCTCCAAGATCCCGAAGAAGTGTGAGAGCTCATTGGGATGCCCCATTGTACGGCCCTGACTGCTGAGTATAATCCCACGTGCTCAAGCAGATCTCCAAGATCGGAGAGGGCGAAACCCACCATCCTGCCCCACCAAGAATTCTCCGTGGAGTGGACCCATCCTGGCAAACGGAACTTGGTCGGATAATCACCCTCTGCTTCTATGAACGAATTGAGGAAGGTGGTGGCAAGCCGCGGGATCTTCTCCGACTGGAGCTCAGACTTGCGTGACCCGGGAAACAAGCCGAGGACCGCCCGGTCATGGCAATCATGACGGTATACGTTCTGGGATTTGAAATTACCAAGGGTAATCTCAGAGATATCCCGGGACACGTCCCACTTCATCTTCCGAAGGACGAAGATGTTGGAGATAAGACAACGGGAGCATCCTCTCCATGGCTGGAAGGAAGTATCTCCTCTCCCCTATCTGACGGAGCCACCTGTAATTCCCGTCATACATTGGGTTGCCACCGTCGCTGACATGATCTCCAAAGAAGAAAGCAGGCTTCTCCAGCTTGATGTGGGTATCCGTTGCGAAGACTGCATCGGTCATGAGCACCGAGAAGTCCTCTCATTAACATGGGCAATCATTCCCTGCGAACTGGCGACCTGTCAGCAGTCACAGGTATGGTCCTTCGCAGTGCAAAAGTCAGACGGTGGTCGGCACCCCCCACGCGTCCAAAGTGGTGCATCTTGGCAAGTGAACACTGAAACATGCGGCACTGCAAAAGAAAAAGACACTTGGTCAGATACTTTGACCAAAAATAAGGGAAGACGCTAAGTGTTCATATCAAAACGCAGCCGAGACACTGGACGAAGGGAGTGTATCATCCGCGTCCAGACCTGCGAACTTGCACCAAAACGCAGAAGAGATACTGGACGCAGGAATTTTTCGAATCCGCGTCCAGACCTGCAAAGCCGCGTTCTGCAAACCAAGACTTATGAAATTCTAAGTACTTGGACTCAAACGCCAGAATTCTACAAAATCGGCGGTTGAAGACACAGAACGCAAGGATCAAATCCGCGTTCTGCAAACCAAGACTTGTGAAATTTCAAGTGCTTGGACTCAGACGCCAGATTCATCAAATCGGCGCCGGTGGCACAAAACGCGGGCACAGAACGCATGGATCAAATCCGCGTTCTGCAAATCGCGTCCAGAGACCTTCACAATTAGAAATATTCTAAGTGAAGGATCCAGAGTGCAGAGTTCACCAGCGTCGGATCATCAGGCCCGCGCCCCGGTTATCATCTCAAGGACAGCGTCCGAGAATCAAACACGATCTTGTGTTAAAGGTTCTTAGAGTTCTATGAACATGTTTTAATGGCGGAACCCACGCCGAAGGTGCATTTTTACCTCGGAAAAACACCATCCTGCGCAGAGGAAGCATCTCTCTCGGCTTCGGCGACGGTCGCCCTTGAGGATGATGCAGTCGGTTTCGTCTGGGAGCCATCGATGTTCAGAAATCCGAGTTCGAAGATGGAAAGATGAACAAAAAGAGGAGGGAAGCTCTCTTTTCTCAGCAAATGCGTTCGGAGAAGAAGATGCGTCTCTCTTAACTGTTGCCTTTATAGGCACAGAGATTCGCGAAGATACGCAGCGTTTTGGCCCAAGGAAATGCCTGCAGCGAATCGCTGCCTGACGCGTGAGCCAAAATCATTGTTTGAACAGGGAAGATCATGCGTCGCGACCCCGCCACAAGTCAGAAGTTTGACACGTGGAGCAGTTCATTTAAATGAACCGGGAGATCCGCGCGCCAAAAGGCGAAATCTCGCCGTTTCCCCAGGCCAGCTGGCGGCGTAATCATGACATGGCACAGGTGCGCGCCCCAAAGTACGCGGCTCTTCGGTGGACATGCCCCGTCAGCATCATCATAAATGCACCAGAAAATCGCGTCTGCATTTCAAGAGATGCGTCTCTCCAAAGTCCGCGTCCCCTCAAACGGGCCAAACATCGCGTCTACCCCATGGAAGTCGCGTCTTTAAAGCAGTCTCTGCTTTTCAAAAGGAACCTGCGTCCAGTCTTCTGCTTCTGCAAGTCAGTTCAACAGTACACTGACGCAAAACAGACAACCAACCACTCCCGGCCAAAAGCGCACCCGTGACAGACTAAAAGCAATCGGGGAGGTCTAGATGTGTATCTAGACACTCAACACGATCAACTCTGACGGCTTCAAGAGTTCAACAGTACACTCACGAAGACCAATTCCAGATAAGATCAAGCCCGAAGCATCAACAGTCCAGTCATAAAGGCGAAACACGGCTAAAGATCCAAAGTATTCCGAAATCCGTCCCATCAACTGCGGAATATCAGAAACTTTGGAGGGGGTTCTGTAGGCTGTCTAAAAATGACTAACAAACAAGCATTAAGGAAGCAGAGTCTCAAGCTCTAGACGCGAGGAGACGCGTTGGCTCTACACCGCGTCTCAACGTAGACGCGTCGGCCCGAAGCCCGCGTCTCAGCATCAAGGGCGCGTCGGCCCGACGCCCGCGCCTCAGCGTCCAGACGTGAAGGCCCGAAGCCCGCGTCTCAGCATAAGGCGCGTTGGCTCGACGCCCGCGTCTCAACTTCAGGGCGCGTTTTGGCTCGACGCCCGCGTCTCAAACTTCAAGGCGAGTTTGGCTCAACGCCCGCGTCTCAGTTGCAACTGCCCTGATTGCGGGGCCAGTCACCGCGCATGTAGGGGTAGTGGCCCCCATTTCGGGAGCGTTTTCAGGAGGCACCTTCACCCCCTGAGACCCCTATAAATAGCCTTGTTTGCTATGAAGAGGGGATCGAAGCTTTGGAAAGGTCGAGAATTAAGAAGGTCAAGGCATCATCAAGATCGATCGAATCCAGGCAAGAGGATCATCAAGAGGGAAGCACGACTTCAACAACAGACAGAGGGAGGAGACTCTTCAGCGAGCTTACTGAGTACTAGCCGCTCTTAGCCTACCTCCTCTTTGAGAGTTTTGGTAGACGGAGCTGAGTTACTCTTTCTACCGACCGAAGAGAAGACCCCCGACGGTCCAGGACGGTCATCTGGTCAACGGAGAAGAAGATTCACTCTCACGCCACACGAAGAACCCAGCATTAAACAAAGGGGGGATTCAAGCTTCAACATCCTCCCTCCCTGTAACTGAAAGAAAAGTCTTGTTGTAATCTTTTCATCTGATTCAAAGAAATCTTTACAGCAATTCCCTCTTTCTTTTTCGGCGCATACACAAGGGAGGTTATTGAAACCTTGAAAAAGGGATCGATTCCTCTCGTAACTCGCAAAAGCGGCTAGCCTCGGGAACAGAACAACGCTTCATCACAGCGAGCGCGAGGCTAATGCTCATGTTCCAACCCAGTTGAAGCAAAGCTACTTCAGGAAGCTCAAAGGTGAAGCTACCCAGAAGATCGAAGCTACACGAAAAGCAGACTTACAATTTCTCGGCGAACCTATCCAACCTGAAAGTGGGGCTAAAGGTGAAGTTGAACTCAACCACCAAGGCGACGTTCACATTCACTTACCATCAATCAAAGCAGTTCAAAGTATTTCGAAATCTGAACCATTCCATTGCAGATTCACGAAAACTTTGAAGGGGTCTTGTTGACACTTGAAAAGACAGAACTCCCACATTCATCTTCAACCGGTATGAACGACGTCTAACTTATCGACATCTATAAAAGATAAGTCGAAGACAAGCTGATGATTACAAATGAGGCAACAACATGGACATTGCTAATCCAATAAAGCAGATAGTAAGCCAAGTTACCTTTAAAGAGACCCAAGCAGGCCTAAGACGCTAAGTTAGCTCAATACTTAGCCTGGGCATAACCCCAACGTAAGCTTTACAGCTCCGCATGAGACTAAAAGCTTCGCCTAAGCTTGGTAGCCTCGCTTTAGCTAACTATTAACTTCGCCTGAAGCTCCCATTTAGCCCCGCCAGAGGCTGATCTAAGAGCTTCACGCCAGGAGCTCTATCCCTAGCTGAGTCATAGCTCCGCTATGGGCTGAATCTTAGCTTCGCACGAGGCTCTAAAAGTAACTTCTCCTAAAGCTATGAGCTGCTCTGCATGATCTAGCTCCACAGTGGGCTTTGCCAGGT
>JAVJIF010021645.1:0-20000 GCA_038442645.1 Agave tequilana
TTATCATCCAGGTCTATCCCACCTCCGCCTCTCTTTTCCAGGCGCAGATCCTCTGATCTCCTCGGGCAGTTTCTCGCCCGAAGCACAAACCTCTTCCAAACCTATGCAAGCGGGGAACGTCCCCAGCCTTTGAAAACTCTCCCTCTGACCACCGACCATCAAGTCAGAAGATGAGCGGAAGAAGTCTATTAGACCCGCACTAGTGACGACCTTAAAACATATAAAGATAAGATATTCAAAAGAGGCGGAACCCAGAAACCTAACAATTTCTTTTCAAAAGATTACATTATACTTTACCACCAACAACATAAAATGGGGGCCAAAGAGGACAAACCCTCAATCACTCACTTGGTCATTACCAAAAGGCTATGAAGTAGAGGCTGGAAGAGTTTCTTTTTCAACGGCAGCCCGGGTCGCCTGCCTAGGATCGGGAACCACCAGCTGAAGGCCCATCACCAGGGGCACAGCGTCGCTGGACAGAAAATTCGGAGAAGTCTCCCCACCCCAACCAAGGATATATCAGCTACCCGCTTTGTGTCAAGCGTGATCAGCAGGAGGCCCGACGTTAAGGGTGCTGCATCCCTAGATAAAGGGTTGTGAGAGGCCTCTACCCCGACAGCATGGCTAGCACTTGAAAAACACCTAGAGGGGGGGTGAATAGGTGTAAATGCTAATCTAGAAACTAAATGCGGAAGCTAAAACAAATTTGCACAAACTTAATACAACCAACAAGTGTAGCCGAATTCCCCGTGAAGGGCTCTGCACTAACTCCTCTTGATTCCCCTAGATAAGGGTTGAGGTGCTATATGAAGCTCTTGTGATTAAGTATAAGTGAGACACACACAAGCAAGCCAAGCATATAATGAATAAGCAATATGAATCAATGCTCAACACAAGCAAATATGATATGATGATATGAATGATGCTTTGTACAAAATAAAGAGAGAGTTGAGAGACAATGGATCAAACGCAAAGACAAGATATGTTTCGAGGTTCGAGCCCCTAGCTCTACGTCCCCGCCTTCACCGAGAAGGATTTCTAATCCACTAAAGGAGTACCGAACTTCTCTCTCAACCTTACAATGCCACCGAGGCAATACAACCACAATCCACCTCTACCGAAGAGGGATAAGGCCCGTAGCCAACAAACAATCTCCACCTCTCACTAGAGGAAGCAAACACCACTCCGATCAACCTCTACCAAAGAGGGATACAACAAGTCAAGGAGGGTTTACAACTTGGAGGCTTAATCAACCTCAAACACTTTACTTTTTCCACAAACAAAGATCCTAATAGAATATGATAGGAGATATAGCTCAAGTGGAAAAACTAGGTGTTGGAAAATAAAAACTCAAAGAAAACACTTGGGAAAAACTCTTTGTAAATGATAGATTGAAGAACAAAACAAATCTCCCAAATTTCTATTTTCTTTGATTTTCCAAACCCTAAAACACAAAACCAATTTGGAAGTTTAAATCCCAAAAACGCTTTGAAAATTATTTTAAACACTAGAGAAACTCTGAAATTTTTCTTGTCAAAAGTCTTATCAAAAACCCCAAAGAGATGAGGCATTTATAGGCTCCCCAAGGAACTAGCCATTAGGCTGATTTTTCAGCCTGATAGGCCTGCGGTCGACCGCCTGGTCGACCGCCAACGATCATAAATATGACCGTTGGAGCTACTGGTCGACCGCCGGTCGACCGCCCAGATACAGAGAGCAAAGCTCTCTGGTCCGGTCGACCGACCGTCTACTGGCCCATTGCCTGCCTAGACGTGCACAGACCTGTGCACGTCGGTCGACCGACTCTGGCATGCGGTCGACCGGCCCGGTCGACCGCCAAAGCCTGGCAGCCAATTTCTGGGTCAGAAAATCATGTTAAAAATATTTCTAATAAATTCAATAAAATCTTGTAAAAATCCCAAAAATAGTTTTATCATTTTGCATTGATGTATAAACTTGTGATAAACATTTCAACTCAAATATCAAGCATATGAAACTATTTTTGTTTTATCATTTTTATCAAAAACTAAAACTTGTATTTTATCAAACTTAGATTTTTCTCAATAGGAAATCTGATTTTTCTTAAAACTCATAAATAGACATATCAAAAAAGTTTGTTTAAGATATGAAGCATGTATGTATATAGAATACATCTAATGTACATAAAAACCATTTAAACTTGTTTTGATCTAAATTATTCAAGAAAACCAATATCCATAAAACGTGTGTGTTGTGCACTTGAGCATATCAACTATTCTTATCTTTACACATGGATCTAAAACACACTAAACTAAACTATGGATACCTAAGTCTTCTTGACGATCTTCAATCTTCAAGCCGACTCGATCCCAAACGTGATCCACGAGCTAGGCTATGTATGATCTTGATGCTCGGGCTCTGAAATCACCATGTGAAAGCTTCCAAACTCCTCTTTTTGAAGCAATCACCAAGTAATATCTTGTTACATGATCTGAAACTAAAATCACAAGATTATTAGTAAACATAACTACATGAGTTAATCATCATCAAAACTAGAGAGGAAGGCCTCTGGGCTAACAATCTCCCCCTTTTTGATAATGACAAAACTCATGGAGTTATATATGCATGGATTAAAGTTAAACTTCAAAGAAGCTCCCCTTAACTCATGCATAAACAAATAAACTATAAACATAAATATATGCAATGCATCAACATGCATAAAACAAATAAAACATGTTCTATACCAATTGAAATTTTCAAACAAAAACAAAACATGTTCTAGATGCTCTAGATACCAATGCTCTAGATACCAATTAAAACATCTAGATACCAATTAAACTTAATATATGCAAAAACATAACTATGCATATAAAACATGTACCAATCATGCATATATAGAGAAGATTTTGAGTTTATATGCATGTTAAACTCTCAAATAATTCTCCCCCTTTTTGTCAATCATCAATAAAGGGGTAAAAGTAAAAGCAAAACCAAATCAATAAATTTTTCTCCCCTTTTTGTCTAAAACAAAAAATATCAATATAGGGGTGACAATCAATTAAGATATAATTTGAAAATATGTCAAAATAGCATCTTGATACCAATTGAAAGTGAACAAAGATCAATAAATAAATGGTATATGCTATATACATTCATGAAGAGGAAGACGCTAAGTTAACTTCCCTACATACATGCATTACATGAAGAAAGGATGACAAGCCCTAATTCACATAACACATAATATGCAATGCATAAGAGGAGATGTGAAGCTCCCCTACACACGTGTACCACATAAAGAAGAGATGTCAAGCTCCTCAATACAAGATACACTCAACATGAATCTATATGTAGAAGAGATGTTAAGCTCTCATTGCATATAGGCAATACAAATCAAAATTTTGTATTTATTTTTAAACAAAAATTTGAGATACTAATTAAAACATTCAAATAAACATCTTGATATCAAAAGAGAGTATTTTTCTTTTTAAGCATATGATATCAATTTAAAATTTTTATTTTCTATCATAAAGCAAGGGAGTGGAAATACAAATACTAATTGAAATATGAAAATCGAATTTCTCTCCCTTTATGAAATTCCAACAAAACACATGCATAAGCTTGTTTAAGAATACCAATTGAAAGCTAAATCAATTGAAACAAAGTTGAAGCTCAAGCTTAGCATAAATAAAATATATATGTATGAAAAATTAGATACCAATCGAAATGATACTATTTGAAGTGTAAGCATACATAAATAAAAATATATATGAGTACAAAAATGTCAATATTGATACCAATTGAAAGAATCGAATGATACCAATTGAAACAACAATAATGATTAAGGTATAACTCATATAACCTATCCTCTCAATCATGTTCAAGTTTAAAATGATTTTCACTATAAAGCATACATGAGCATGATCTCCCCATCCAACCGCCCTGAAAGGTAGGGGTTTTCAAAAAATAGGTTTGAAAAGTATAGTATGTTTGAAAAGTCTACCATAATGAAGAATACGAACTAGTTAAATGGAAAAACTTGTTAACTAATACGAAATTCTTCAAGTAAGGAATAAAACAAAATTATTTTTCATGAAACATGAAATCCACATGATAGTCAACACTCTAATTCAATGAAGCATAAATATGACTCATGGAAACAAAACATGAGTAAACAATAAATGTGAGTGTACAAATACAATGTGAAGATCATAATCATGAAAGATGGACAATAAGCTCAATATTCCTTAAACATGAAAATCATCAAAACTATTTAATCTTCAAGGTATATGTATGTCATATACAAACTAAAGTATACATACATATCCAAACACAACGAGTCCACAAAGATATATGCATGAAGGCACGTGGCTCAAAAGGATGTATATGTATAACAATAATTTGGATAAAATGGACATATACATGAAGTTAAACATAAACACATGGAAACATGGAGAACATGAAAAACTAAATTTCCATTAAAACAAATTTTATTTCAAGGTATATGTATGATTTGTCAACACAAAAGTATACATACATATCCCTAAACACAATTGAGTCCATATGTATAGATTTGCATGAAAAGCAAATGACTCAAGGGGTATACATGTATTTTAAAGTTGGCAAAATAGACATATACATGAAATGAAAACACATGATCATAATACAAAACCAAAATGGGAATACAAGTTTTAAATGCATGGATCATCAAAACTAGACTATACTAGCACATCTAATGGGAACAAATAAGCAATTAAGCACAAACATATATAGATTTATTTGTGACCCACTATATGCACAAGTATAAATCCTAGTCTTAATGAAAACTAACATTTAAACATATATTCAAATATGAAGCATCAAAAACAAGATAAAATCATCATGACAAAACTAAACATGATTATTATGTAAATTCACATGTCATTAGAACTATGATGTACATGATAGCTAAACTAAGGTGAGAACACTAAATAATGGTCCATATTAAACATGGGTGTCTCAAAATGCTATACATGTATGTCAAGGATCTAATAAACATGGCATTATCATAATAACCTAGAAACATCAAAACATGCTATAAACAATGAACATGAAAAGCATGTAAAAAATAAATTAGGAGTTAGAGATTGATACCAAAACCAATGAAGGCACCTCTCCAAGTCTCCAAAACATGGTGGTCCTCTCCACCAAACATCCCTTGACAGTGATGCATCCAATTGATTTTCATGAAGTTCGGAACGCATCCACTCCAAGGTACCGCTACTCTCACGTCATGTGAGAGCCCACACCTACATCATAAACAAGAGGGGTGGTATTTGATACCCATATCTTTTGGGTCCATGAGGGTTAGTCCCTTCTCTAACCCAAACAAAATTATTTGCTAAATTTGAAACATGTATTCTATCATAACAAAATTTAACAAGGTGGCCCTTTCGTCCACAATGTATACAAGTGTACACATGAGCATACATGTGATGGGTGTGTCCGTGAGGAGCATGCGTATGCCGTGTATGGTGTGCATGCATAATAGATGGAACTTGTTTCTTTCGAAACAAAGATTCCAAACGTGTATGGTTTGAAACACAATGGCTCAAAGTGGAGCCCAAACAATCAACACTCTTCTTCAAAACATTTATATCATTATTAATTAAAGAAGAAGTGTGGCATGCAATAGGTGAAGTGTGAGATACTACCCTAGCATGGCAAACATGAGAATCAATTTATTTTGTAAAACAATATTTTTCTTTAAACACACATCTAAATCATTTGAAATAGAAATTATTTTCATTTTAAAGAATCATTTTCTTTTACAACAAAATTAACTTTTGAAGACAATTTTTCATTTTTCTTCAAAATAATATCACAATCATTTTTAGATTTCAAAAAATTATTTTTTTTAGTGCAAGATCAAGTTGAGATCTCAATGAATCCCTTTCATTATAGACCTCAACTTCTCTTGCAAAACCTTGTCAAGTTTAGAAGACAATTTTTCATTTTCTTTAGTTAAAGCAAATGTCTTCTTTTTCAAAATATTATATTTTTCAAGCAATTTTCACAAACAATAGACAACTCTTCATTCAAAGCATTGGCATCTATATAATCATGATCATCAAATGAAGAGCTAGCACTATCTAGTTGAGTATCCGAATGTACCTCAGGGGAGTCATTCCTTGGACCATATGGCATTGTTGTTGCTCGAATTTTCCACTAGATTCCTCCTCTTGTTGGATTGACATTTGAAGCTCGGAGGTGGTGGTTGTGGTCAACTTGTTCCACACTGCAAAGGCGGAATCAAGATTAGAAACATGCATAAGATAATCTTTAGAAAGCGTGCTTCTAATGGCCTCAAGGGCTTGTGCATTGGCCCCTATATGCTTGCTATCACTAAGGTAGGATTCCTTGGTAATGGCAAGGTGAACCTTATATCCTAGGGTTTGTAAATAGATGGACATCTTAGTCTTCCAAACAACAATGTTAGAAGAATCAAACATAGGTGGGGTCATGAAGTCCATGGGTCCAATTATATGTGCGCAAACAAGCAAATGCAAATGATAGACTAGCAAATAAGGATCTCACTCCTAGGATGTTAAGCCTAAAGTATCAGGAGCGTAGGTTCTGATACCAATTGAAAAACACCTAGAGGGGGGTGAATAGGTGTAAATACTAATCTAGAAACTAAATGCGGAAGCTAAAACAAATTTTGCACAAACTTAATACAACCAACAAGTGTAGCCGAATTCCCCGTGAAGGGCTCTGGACTAACTCCTCTTGATTCCCCTAGATAAGGGTTGAGGTGCTATATGAAGCTCTTGTGGTTAAGTATAAGTGAGGCACACACAAGCAAGCCAAGCATATAATGAATAAGCAATATGAATCAATGCTCAACACAAGCAAATATGATATGATGATATGAATGATGCTTTGCACAAAATAAAGAGAGAGTTGAGAGATAATGGATCAAACACAAAGACAAGATATGTTTCGAGGTTCGAGCCCCTAGCTCTACGTCCCCGCCTTCACCGAGAAGGATTTCTAATCCACTAAAAGAGTACCGAACTCCTCTCTCAACCTTACAATGCCACCGAGGCAATACAACCACAATTCACCTCTACCGAAGAGGGATAAGGCCTGTAGCCAACAAATAATCTCCACCTCTCACTAGAGGGAGCAAACACCACTCCGATCAACCTCTATCAAAGAGGGATACAACAAGTCAAGGAGGGTTTACAACTTGGAGGCTTAATCAACCTCAAACACTTTCCTTTTCCACAAACAATGATCCTAATAGAATAGGATAGAAGATATAGCTCAAGTGGAAAAACTAGGTGTTTAGAAAACAAAAACTCAAAGAAAACACTTGGGAAAACTCTTTGTAAATGATAGAATTGAAGAAAAAAAAAAAACAAATCTCCCAAATTTCTATTTTCTTTGATTTTCCCAAACCCTAAAACACAAAACCAATTTGAAAGTTTAAAGCCCAAAAACACTTTTGAAAACTTGTTTTAAACACTAGAGAAACTCTGAAATTTTTCTTGTCAATAGTCTTATCAAAAACCCCAAAGAGATGAGGTATTCCTAGGTTCCCCAAGGAACTAGCCGTTAGGCTGATTTTTCAGCCTGACAGGCCCGCGGTCGACCGCCCGGTCGACCGCCAACGGTCATAAATATGACCGTTTGGGCTACCAGTCGATCGCCCGGTCGACCGCCCAGATACGGAGAGCAAAGCTCTCTGGTCCGGTCGACCGACCGGTCGACCGGCCCATTGCCTGCCTAGACGTGCACAGACCTGTGCACGTCGGTCGACCGACCGGTCGACCGCCAAAGCCTGGCAGCCAATTTCTGGGTCAGAAAATCATGTTAAAAATATTTCTAATAAATCCAATAAAATCTTGTAAAAATCCCAAAAATAGTTTTATCATCTTGCATTGATGTATAAACTTGTGATAAACATTTCAACTCAAATATCAAGCATATGAAACCATTTTTGTGTTTTATCATTTTTATCAAAAACTAAAACTTGTATTTTATCAAACTTGAATTTTTCTCAATAGGAAATCTGATTTTTCTTAAAACTCATGAGTAGACATACCAAAATAAGTTTGTTTAAGATATGAAGCATGTATGTATATAGAATACATCTAATATACATAAAAACCATTTAAACTTGTTTGATCTAAACTATTCATGAAAACCAATATCCATAAAACGTGTGTGTTGTGCACTTGAGCATATCAACTATTCTTATCTTTACACATGGATCTAAAACACACTAAACTAAACTATGGATACCTAAGTCTTCTTGACGATCTTCAATCTTCAAGCCGACTCGATCCCAAACGTGATCCACGAGCTAGGCTATGTATGATCTTGATGCTCGGGCTCTGGAATCACCATGTGAAAGCTTCCAAACTCCTCTTTTTGAAGCAATCACCAAGTAATATCTTGTTACATGATCTGAAACTAAAATCACAATATTATTAGTAAACATAACTACATGAGTTAATCATCATCAAAACTAGAGAGGAAGGCCTCTGGGCCAACAGCACTACCCTCAGGAGGATCCTGACCTTCTCCCCTAAGGAAGAACCGATATCAAGTGAGTCTTTGGAGAGGTTAAGAAGTCGAGTAGCTTGAGCTCTACAGGGTTCTCGCCTAGGAATCTCCAGGAGGTCCCCTATGGCTACTTTCTCCCACCAGGCGTTCGAAGAGTCCAACAAGGATCCAGGCTTATCATCCAGGTCTATCCCCATCTCCGCCTCTCTTTTCTCAGGCCCAGATCCTCTGATCTCCTCGGGCAGTTTCTCGCCCGAAGCACAAACCTCTTCCAAACCTATGCAAGCGGGGGACGTCCCCAGCCTTTGAAAACTCTCCTCTGACCACCGACCATCAAGTCAAAAGATGAGCGGGAAGAAGCCTATTAGACCCGCACTAGTGACGGCCTTAAAACATATAAAGAATAAGATATTCAAAAAGAAGCGAAACCCAGAAACCTAACAATTCTTTTCAAAAGATTACATCATACTTTACCACCAATAGCATAAAATGGGGGCCAAAGAAGACAAACCCTCAATCACTCACTTGGTTATTACCGAAAGGCCATGAAGTAGAGCCCGGGTCGCCTGCCTAGGATCGGGAACCACCGGCGGAAGGCCTATCACCAGGAGCACAGCGTCGCTGGACAGAAAATTCAGAAAAGTCTTCCCAACCCCAACCTAGGAAATATCAGCTACCCACTTGTGTCAAGCGCGGTCGGTAGGAGGCTCGACGTTAAGGGTGCTGCATCCCTAGATAAAGGGTTGTGAGAGGCCTCTACCCCGGCAGCATGGGTAGCACTACCCTCGGGAGGATCCTGACCTTTTCCCCTAAGGAAGAACCCGATATCAAGTGAGTACTTCGGAGACACCTCACACTTCCCATCTTCGTACCCTTCTTTATACTTCTTGAATTTAAACACCTTCAACGCGCGTTGACATTCGACTACAGCCTCCTGTTCGCGCGCTTCGGCTTCATCTAGGGCAATCTTTGCCCTGCCTAAGTCATCGTTAAGGAACTCCATTGGAGGACTCTAAGCTCTTCCCCGAGTCGTGCTAGCTCCTCTTAGAGCCGCACCAACTCCTCTTCCCAACTTGAGCAAGTCTTCACCTCAAGCACAAATCTTCTTTCAGCCGACGGATCTCCTTACTCGCCACCTGCCCCGCAGCACTAAGCTCCTCCATCCCCCGGTACAAATCAGCCACCTCACTCTCCTTCACCTTGAGGGCGTCCCGATTTTGTCTAGCAACTCCAAGATGAGTACCGCATCGTGAAAAAAAGGCCAAGAGTCAGACGACCCCGAAACAAATAACGCCAGACAAAGTCACCACGCTACTTACTCTGAACACCTCATTCTTCATGCACCGTCACTTCTCCTTTAAGGTAAGGGCCTTGAGTTCTTCAAGCCCTCTGAGAAAATCTCCATACCCAAGAGCCACCTCGACAGCCACCTCTGGAGGAACAATCCGAATTCAAGATCGGTACCAGTCTATCCCGAAGGTACCTAGAGGGACTGGGAGGCAGCCCTCGAGGAGCCAACACCTCCCATGATCCCTGCACCATCACCAGACGGAAGAAACTCAGCAACATCCACCTCTCGAGTCCATGTGAAGACCCGAGCCCAGCGTCATCTATGCTAGGGGTGCCATCACCTCAGGTCCATCCTCAGGGGATAATTTAGTAGTGGAAGGCAGCCCAGTTAGCACCATCAGAGTTGTACTCGTGACCTCCTCAGCAGTCCCGAGGGAAAGTGAACTCCTTAAAACATCTTTCCACATAAACCAGGGATCTAACCCTACCCTCCATGGCAATATGGGGCTGCTTTGCGAATGTACATGGGGGAGTGATCACAGCTTCCAACAAGCTCATCATCCCCTCATCATCAGATTCATCGAACTTGAGCCTGCACCTCTTCTATAAAAAGAAAACAAGCCATCGAGAAATAGTTTCCACACAAAAAAATTAGAAAAATCTAGAACATACCCCCGATTGCGAAAGGTGCAAAGATGGACAAGTGCTCTCTTCTTCTTGTCAGAAGCCTTCTCCCTTCTGACTTTCGGCTTTCCGGGACAACGACCAGTTGGCTCACCCCATGGGCAGACTCTGTCTCGGAGTCAGGATTGCTCTTCTCCTGAACAGACTCTTTAAGTTCGGAGGCGAGCTGACCTTTAGCCGACGCAGCAAACTTGGAATAACTGGCAGAACCGGATGTCTGTCCAGATTTAGCAGTCAACTCCAATTGTAATTATTAAAGTTGACGGTTGCCAACTTTCTTAACTTTTCTTCAACATCGACAATAGGCAAGGTTCCCCACGAGCACCTACATCAAAATTTCAGACAACCAGGATAACCTTGTGTCCCCTCCTCCGAGTCGACAACCCATGGGTTGAACACCCGAAACACAATGTCCCGCATGCCGCGGGCTCTCGACCATGTTGATGATAATCTTTTCCACCCTGCTCTGGGGAATAAAATATCGAGCACCTATGGTGCTCTTTTGCAGCAAGTACGCGGTGTTGAAAACCTCACAATGACAAGCCTCAGGAGCATATAAGTCACAAAGGGCCTCGAATTCCAGAACTGTACGCCAGGCCACCGCTAATAGCTGAGAAGGGGTGACTCCATTAAAAGTCAAAAATGCTAAGAACGAATTTCATCATTGGCAGCCTTAATCTAAGTGCCAGTACTAGGGGATGCATATACACACCCTCCTTATCAGGCAGAGCTGAAGTAGCATCAACATTGTTGGGGCAAAACTCAATTTTATTCTGGGGCTCCAACGAAAGTCGTAACTAGCCAGGTATTTATCCACCGCCTCCTGGTTGCAAAGCTTAGAGGTTTTTGGATCGAAGTCTATCCCTATCCTGGAGCGACGGGAAGCTCTCTTCCCCTTCTCTTCCGCGAGTGACTTCCCCTTGTCCGATCCAACAGAAGGGCCCAATTTCTCACCTTTATTCGTTTTCAGCAAGAATAAAGGAATGGCAGAGATTAAAAGATCAAAAAATCAGAAGGAGGCCAGAAAGAAGATGAAGCAAAAATTTGAAAAAAAAATGCCCAAACCTTATAGTCCTCTTAACCCAGGGGGAATGAACCGTCATTTGATCAATGCCCTACACGTGTTGCATCGGATACGATTGACAACATCACTTCAGATACGTAGTACCCACCTCGAACGTCGCATCACACAAGAGGCGGTAATTTGATCGGCGTTGTGCAGGATGTGACGCACATTAAAAGCTTTACCAAACTGTATTACTACGCATGCCACTACAGGACAAAACCTGAAGCGACGACAAGCATCTTGGGTCCAGGTCCAGAAAGTCCTAATTTCATCTATTCCCCTCTCTACTTCAGAGACTCCTCAAAATTCCAGACAACCGAGATAACCCTGTGTTCCTCCTCCGAGTCAGAACCCATGGGTCAGACACCCGAACTACGATGTCCCGCATGTCGCGGTCGCTCTCGACCATGTTGACGATAATCTTTTCAACCCCGCTCTAGGGAATAAAATATCAAGCACCTATGATGGTATTTTGCAGCAAGTACGCGGTGCTGAAAACCTCACAATGACAAGCCTCGGGAGCATATAAGTCACAAAGGGCCTCGAACTCCAGAACTATACGCTAGGCCACCGCCGATAGCTAAGAAGGGGCGACTCCATAAAAGTTAAAAATGCTACGAACGAATTTCATTATTGGCAGCCTTAATCCAAGTGCCAGCACTAGAGGATGCATATACACACCCTCCTTATCAGGCAGAGCTGAAGTAACATCAACATCGTTGGGGCAAAAACTCAACTTTATTCTGGGGCACCAACGAAAGCCGTAGCTAGCCAGGTATTTGTTCACCGCCTCTTAGTCACGAAGCTAGAGGTTTTTGGATCGAAATCCATCCCTATCCTGGTGCGATGGGAAGTTCTCTTTTCCTTCTCCGTGACGGACTTCCCCTTGTCCGATCCATTAGACGGGCCAGATTTCTCACCTTTCTTCGTTTTCAGCAAGAATAAAGGAATGGCAGAGATTCAAACATCAAATAATCGAAAGGAGGCCAGAAAGAATAAGATGAAGCAGAAATTGATAAAAAATGCCCAAAACATTAGAGTGTAGTCCTCTTAACCCTAGGGGAATGAACCGTCATTCGATCAATGCCCTACACGTGTTGCGACAGATACGATCGACAACATTACTTCAGATACGCGGTACCCACCTCGAATGTCACATCGCACAAGAGGCGGTAATTTGATCGGCATTGCGCCTAATGTGACACGCATTAAAAGCTTTGCCAGGCCGTATTACTACGCATGGCACTTCAGGACAAAACCTAAAGTGACAACAAGCACCTTGGGTGCATGCTCGGAAAGTCCTAGTTTCATTCTGTTCCCTTTCTACTTCGGACACTCCGAGAATCTGAAATTTTCCAAATGAGAGTTCCCGGCCTTTTTTGAGGAAAAGGGAGTAGAGGATCTGTAGTGGTCACTTTTTGACCCTCCTATGATTGTGACACATGTCCAGTAAACCTCTAACGGATGTGCGACATATGGCTAATTCCAGAGCATCTAACCCGACATCTTCGCCTATTGCGAATTTTGAACGGGTCGGGTGATTAATAGAAGAATCAGATCTGATTACAAAAAACTCTATCCTTGAGTCCAATCCTAATTCAAATAAGGTAGTAACCTCCCGGGGCAGTTCATCCCTATCTACAGCCAAGGACGAACCACAAGAAAGAGATGAACTCGATTCAAACCGGAGCATTCGGTTCGACCCTTATTAGGATAAGGGATTTAGGTATTCAAACTAAGTAAAACTCCTAAACCTTATCTATTTGACATGACTTATATAAATAGGGGACCCCTTCCAATAAGAAAAGGATCAAGTTCACTGAATCCAGAGAACTTTTTTGTAATCGCCATTAACATAATGGAATTTCTCTCTCTATGATTTTCTTTTCGAGTTTTTCACGTATTTTCATTGTTTTTGCGACCAGCTTTTCTGTGATTTGACTATATTCATTTCCCTATTTTGGTGCGCAGATTGATTTCTTAAGAATTACCTACTGCAATGTGAAATGACTATCTATGTTGGAGGACTAAAAAAAGTAAAGCTTTTCATATATTTGATTGTAAAAAACTATTTAAATATTATTTTTTAAAAAAAGACATGGAATTATTTATTTGCTTGGTCATAAGAAAAATAAACATGAAAATGTTGTTCTCTAGTGCTTTCAGCCAAATAAACCTAAATTGTTGCATGCTCCACCTAGAAATTCCTTACCTGATACTCTCAAAAACTTGGAGAACTACTGGCAATTGAAGATTTTATTTGATGATGAAATAAAAGTATGATTTTATATATGCACATAGACTAAAGGTAAAAAGAGTATAAGAGACAATTATTTTATAAATTTAAGGAGCAAAAAAAAAATACAGAAGAGATATTTTTAGATATCTACAACTCACGATCTCAAAGCAGATATTTATGGCCCATTTTAGTCCCACCATACAAACAAATGATTTTCTACCACAAGAAGAGCCGGCATCATATAAAACATTGTAATCTGTCATCAAAGTGAACCTTACATCAGAAATATGTATCAGGTTGAATTAGACAGCAAACTCTTTGAATAAAGTGCATAATGAGGCAATATAAGTCCCCCCCCAAAAAAAAAAAAAAAAAAAACTTTTCCATCCGATCATAGTTTTAGGATTTACACAAAAAAATCATCTGATATTTTTAATCAAAAAACAATAGGGCTACCAGGTATACAAATAAATTCATATGGTTGATATACCCCCAAAAAAGGTTTTTCCATCGGATCATATTTCAGGATTTATACAAAAATTCATCTGATATTTTAAATTAAAAAGTACAAAAAAAACAACAGATTTACTAGGTATACAAATAAATTTCATATGGTTGATCTTCACGAGTCTTTTAAAAAGTATACATGTTGTTACATGTCGGCATGTGATGATCAAAAGACATTCTCCTAGTGCATCTCTCCCAAATTACAATACATGCACTTGGTCAACTTATAAACAAGACAATCGTACCATCTAGGACCACAAATTTTTTCAGACCAATTTCGCATGAGATAGAGAGTCTGTATTGGCTCCACGAAAGCTTACATTTGTTGGTTTTAAGGAAAAGGTCAGATGTTGCCACATCAGCTGCCATGGAAACATCCGCCAAGATCTTGACCAATTTGTAGCGTATTTTAGTTGGTGCATGCGCACGCATGAAGATGCCTACTTCCTCGCTTCAAGAAAAGGTAAAATCAAGCCATTTCAGGCTGTTGATATGGCATTTCCAACAGGTGATAATATTGGGTTAACCTATGCATTCCCCAAGTCGTTCACCCTGCCTATACTTTTTAAACTGTACTCATGAAGAACAACCATATGAAAGATTTTACCATAAAACATATCTATCACACATAGTTATGATCTAAGGAACAAAATATGCCACAATTTGCTGTATATTTATATTTCAAACGCAGGATGTTTATTAGAAATTCTAAATCAAGTTTCATGCTGAAACAAAAATATTTAATTGGAAAATGATTAGACACACCTGTTGAGCTAACTCCCAGGTTTCTTTTTCTTTTTTCTGGCATACATGGAGTATTTGAAATACCTAAAAGTTTCATGCTGAAACAAAAATATTTGACTAGAAAATGATTAGACATACGTGTTGAGCTAATTCCCAAGTCGGTGGGAGTACAGAACATGTGGAATTGTCGCTTTGATGTTTTCTTATCATCCTTCCGCAAGATATGCATGAGTGCAGGAACACCAAATGCTAGAGTCTTGCCTACAAAAATACACATACGATGAGTAATATAGAAGCATGTATAAGCACAGGGGGAAAATTAGTTATTCATAGCAAAAGCAATGACAATCACATTACACAATGCCTCCTTTTACCATAGTATGATAGCTCTATCAGGAGAAACCATCATCCCTGGATGATTTTATGGTATGATTTAAAGCCAATCAGTTCTCCTATTGCTATATAATGCAATACACACACGTATTTACACACACAAATTGTGATTGGAAGAGTGGGGGTTATCAATTGGGAGAAGGGGAGGTTATCGATCGGGAGAAGAGGAAAAGAAAATGAGAGTCCCGAGGAGGTGCTTTTGAAAGTGGAGTGGCGACTGCAAAATTAAATCCCCTCACATATTATTACTCAGCCCCAAATCTGAGGGTAAGATTTTGTAACATTAGTGACAAAGGAGGGACCCCCTCTCATATGTGTTTCCCATTTTAACACACACACACACACGAGAGTGGGAAGGATTTGAGCATGAACCCTTCCCACTCAAATTCAATGCTACGGCATTTAAATATAAGATTCACTCTGTTGAAGTTGATCTATATTATTTAAAGTAATTAAAAATAAAAAATCAAGTATTTTATAATTTCTTATCCATGTACCAAGTAAGCACAAAATGGATAGCTGAAAGTAGCATATTAGTTAGATCTATAACTTTAAACATATAAATTCTCGATTTGACTATTTGATCATGATCTAAACATTTAAAAACCCTAATACACCAACTTTTGTTAGGTTTCAAATATTCTACACCGTTAAACTAACCAACTCACTATTTTAACCATTCATTTTGTGTCTACTTGATGAATAAGCAAAAAGTATTCAAAACACTTGATTTTTTTTAAGTACTCTTAACAATGTAGATCAACTCAAACTGAGTGGATCTTTAATTTCAATGACCTAACATTAAATTTGAATATGAAGGATTCATCTCCATATCATTCTCAAAGGACCCAAGTCTTTCGCTATATATAAGGAATGGCACCAAAAGCAGGAGCGACGGGAGCGACTAGGGGCTTCTACGGATGAGGCTGCCGAAACTATCTCCACCTCGTCGGAGGGAGAGACTCGGAAGGATGATAAAGATAGGACCAGCAGAGGACCACCATAATAAAGCATGAAGGGCGGACCACAGTTTGATCGGGCCATAAGGTGCAGAACAACATGAAGACACCACAAATTTATGGAATGAAAGAAGGCGTTCATATGTTGGGAATCAACCTCAAAATAAAGAAGGGACTAAAAATATAGGATCTCACAGAACTACTATGGGAGCACCACTTATCCAATGGCATCAATCAAAGAGCCAGTGCAAAAACGTGGAAAGACATCTGCACCATGGGAGAAGCCTAAATGAAGCAAGTTGTCATTTTTTCAACCTTTGACAAGGGAGTATTTATGCTAAAGTTGAAAATGAAGAGATTAATAACATAACTAGATGGGAGAATACACTGGTTGGGTATGTGTTAGGGACAAACCTTACTACATGCATCTAAAAAAGCATGTGTGAACAGATTGTGGAAGCCCAATTGTTCATTGGATATACAATCGAGGGAAAATGGATTTATCTTCTTCCGCTTTGGGACTAAAGAGGAATGCAACTGTGTTCTGCATACAGGGCCATGGCTATTTGATGGACGTTTGATTATTCTAAAGCAATGGTCCCCTGATATTAGGTTGGAGAGAGACCTGTTATCAGTAGTTCCTTTGTGGGTAAGATTTCCCTCATTGCATCCTAAATTCTGGTCTAATAATTTTATCAGCAAGATAGCTAGCTTAATTGGAAATCCTCTCTTCATGGATAAAGCAACTACTTCCTTTGAGAGAATAGCTTATGCTAGGCGTTTCATTCAGATATATGCAAACAAGCCTTGCCAAATGCCGTTTGCTTGGAGACAGAAGGAAAAGTCAATATAGACGTAGAATATGAACGGATCCCCCCAACTTGTAAGAAATGCAAGTGTTTTGGCCCTGTAGATATCCATTGTCCCACTAAGATGACTTGGGTCCCTAAAACTCATGCAAATGAAGAAGTAAAACAGAATCAAAATGAGGGAAAGGAGAAAGAATCTGGTGTTTCAGAGGAGGTAGAGAAAGAAATTACTAATTTAAATAAAGGGGAGTTGGAGAGTGAAACATCTGGAAATCCTACAAAGGAGATATCAGCTAATGCCAATGTGGCAACTGTTACTTTTGCAGGGGATACTGGGCTAAAAAAAGGAAATGGGAACTATACAAGTTGAGGAGGAGGTTGCAAGAGCATCAAAATGCCAGATTAAAACCCAATCTAGTGGTTCTGGGGAACAAATACACGTGGCAGATATGCATGCTGACATCCAGACTGATACTCTGGTACAGAAACATGCTGATGCAGATACACATAGCAAAGACCAGACTACAAACACCAAGCATAGTAGCCAAATGCCAGATACACATGCTGATACAGCCGGAATTGAAATCCACATTACAGATGAAGATGAGTCAGATAAAGAGGAGGAAGTAATCAAACCTAGTATTCCTATAGCTGTTGAAAATCCTGAATGGCAAATGAAGATGGAAGACACTGAAAGCCAGGAAGCTTCAAAAGGAAAGAGTAGAGATTCTCAACAAGGGGAGGAGAAGTGAGAGATTACATAAAAGCTCCAAATCCTAGCATAATGATTATCCTAGTTTGGAATGTTAGAGGTTTAAACCTCAAAGAAAGAAGAAGAGATGCGATAGACCACATTAAAAAACTGAATCCTTCAATGGTGGGTCTGGTGGGGACAAAAGTGAAGGAACATAAATCCATTGAGTGCAAAAATGTTTGCCACATGGGTGGTGACACTGCAATAATTATGCAAGCTCTCCAAGAAGGAGAATATGGATATGTTGGAATAATCAAACATGGCAATGTGTAGTATTGCATACAACAAGTCAGCAAATTTTTATAAAAGCCACAAATGTTGGAGGACTCCCCAAATATATATAACAGCAGTGTATGCCTCAAATTTTAGTTCTGAAAGGGCACATCATTGGCAGGACTTAGAATTTATTAACACAACTTTCATCTCAGGAGCATCGACAGTGATGAGGGACTTCAACGCAGCAAGATTTACTAATGAAAAAATGGGAGGAAAATCTCCTTTTTTTACAAACTTAGCTCCATTCACTGACTGTATAACTACTTGTCAACTGATGGATCTGAAACATTTGGGATCAAAATGGTCTTGGCACAATTATAGTGTGGGTTCAGGGAGAATTGTGGTAAAATTGGACAGAATTCTTTGCAACCATACATGGATTGATTTATTGGCAAACTCCTACTATGAATATCATAGCTTTGCCACAAGTGACCATGCACCAATGTATCTGCAATTTATAGCTACAACTAATTCACGACCAAAACCATTTAGACATTTCAACTATTGGACTAATTGTCCAGGGTATAAGGAGGTATCACTAATGCATGGTCAATCAATGTCTCAGGCTATCCCCACTATCAGGTGGTGCAGAAACAGAAAGAAGTTAAAAAGGCCATAAACGAATGGAGACAATCAGATTCTATTAATACAAAATCAAAATCCTTTCAGTAAGACAAATTCTAAAGGCTGTGCAGGAAGCTTTGGATTATGCCCCCACTGATATACAATTGCAGCATGAGGAAAAGGATCTCAAA
Organism: Agave tequilana; assembly: GCA_038442645.1. NCBI lineage: Eukaryota > Viridiplantae > Streptophyta > Magnoliopsida > Asparagales > Asparagaceae > Agave > Agave tequilana. The sequence continues at coordinate 19,006 of JAVJIF010021645.1, forward strand.
ACTGAGCTAAACAAATGGCTAATGCATGAAGAAGCCCAAAACAGACAAAAAAGTAGAGAGAAATGGCTACTTATGGGAGATAGAAACTCAAAAAAATTCATGCAGCATTGAAGGTGAGACAACACAAAAATCATTTCAGCCAAATTCTGAATGAGGATGGTGAGGTTGTTAATTACATGGAAAAAATTAAGCTCATGGCTCCTGAATTTTATCAAAAACTTTTTAACCAGCAGTTTTGTATCAATTACTTCCCTGATTTGGTGGTCAAAAAAAATTCTCACAAATGAAACTAAGGACTGGTTAGTAAGACCCTTCACCAAAGGGGAGACAAAAGCAGCCTTGTTTCAGATGAACCCGGATAAAGCTCCAGGCCCTGATGGTTTTAATGCCTCCTTTTATCAAAAGAACTGGGATTTGGTAGGAAGGAATACCATGAAGCTATCACAAGTTTCTTCATCTCTGGGAAACTACTAAAGGAGGTAAACCACAATTTTCTTACCCTTATCCCTAAGGTATCTAACTCATTTAATTTAGCTGATTTCAGGCCATTATCATGTTGCAATGTACTGCACAAAGTGGCATCTAAGCTACTCAGCAACAGACTGCAAGCTGTGATTACTGAGCTCATCCCCCAAACCAAAGTGCCTTCCTAAAGGGCAGATAAATTAGTGATTGCTCACTTCTAGCATATGAACTGATAAGAGATGTCAAAAAGAAAATAGCTCCCATTGATTGTTGTGTGAAGATTGATTTGACATTGTCAACAAGGACTTTTATTATCTCTGTCATGGATCAGTGAATGCATCAACACTCTTACTTTCTCCATCATGTTAAATGGCTCACCAACATGATTTTTTCATAGCAACAAAGGCATTAGACAAGGTGACCTTTCCTCTTACCTCTTTGTGATTGTCATGGAGTACCGGTCTATCTGCATGAATATAGCCTTGGCTTCTGGAAGATATGCTCCAATCAAAGAAGCTCTTATACTTATG
>JAVJIF010021645.1:25000-51192 GCA_038442645.1 Agave tequilana
ACTTTTTCTTCTTATAAACAGTTGTCTCCTTGGAAAAATAAGAGAGAACATAGGAAAAAGGAGATTCTCTGAGAAGAACAATTGAAACCTCTATACAGAAGACATGTGGCAAACATGATTCTGAAGAAATGTAAATAAAAATGTAAGACGTCTCAAGAAGAATCAAGAATAAAACTACAGTCTAGGAAGTATAGACACGAACAAATGACTACAATGTCTGTGTGAACACCAACTCTTGCATGACACTTTCCCAATAAGTATCAGACATACTGGCCATGTCAATCTAAAAGAACCATAGACCCATTCCCATAGCTGTGACAACTTCCTAAACATTTTAAAGATTATGTCTCTTGGAAAAGGTGGAGCTATGGTCAATTTAAATGGAAGTAGAAAGGATCCATTGACATAGGTCGTGATGTATTTTAACACAACCTTAACATGACATGGAGGGGATCATGTTTTTCTGCTATGTCAGATTAGATTGGATGTCTGGAAAATTTCACTGGTTAAACCTTAGAATTTATAGATGTTATCCATAGGCTTTATATCAATTTTTTTGCTTTGATAAAGTGTGCCCTATGCACTGCTGACCATTCAGTTTTTGGTACAATACATATAGAAACATATATATTGCCACGTCTCCATATTGAAAATATATTCCTGTAAGTTCCAAAAAGAGAGAGTTCCTAGCACCTGAACCTGCTTCTAGACTCACTAGTTTAGAAGTGTGGGATGCTGCAAGGGCTTATGTTGCATGAGCTCTCATGAAGTTTTGCCAACCAACATCTTTCGTCCTTGATTTTATAGCCAGTTTATCTTGTCCATGCTTCCTGTCGCATGGTTTGGCACCAACTCAATTTAAATGGAAGTAGAAAGGATCCATTGACATAGGTCGTGATGTATTTTAACACAACCTTAACATGACATGGAGGGGATCATGTTTTTGTACTGTCAGATCAGATTGGACGTCTGGAAAATTTCACTGGTTAAAGATTAGAATTTATAGATGTTATCCATAGGCTTTATATCAAATTTTTTTGTTTTTGATAAAGTGTGCCCTATGCACTGCTGACCATTCAGTTTTTGGTACAATACATATAGAAACATATATATTGCCACGTCTCCATATTGAAAACATATTCCTGTAAGTTCCAAAAAGAGAGAGTTCCTACCACCTGAACCTGCTTCTAGACTCTCTAGTTTAGAAGTGTGGGATGTTGCAAGGGCTTATGTGCATGAGCTCTCATGAAGTTTTGCCAACCAACATCTTTCGTCCTTGATTTTATAGCCAGTTTATCTTGTCCATGCTTCCCTGTCGCATGGATTGGCACCAACTTAAAAGGTCAATGTTAGGATGACAAAATTTCTCATGAAGCTTTCCAAATATAGAGGGGTACTCTGGGGGGAAGCCAATTTGATAGAATACCTAAAAGATAATGACAACAATGATAATGATAGCTCAAAGAAATAGAAGCAACTATCTACCAACAAATATCACCCCCACAAAAAAAAGAAAAAGAAAGAAAAAGAAGAAGAAAAGGTCAAGCCACCATGATGGGGACATCACACCAGTACTAATTATCTTTTTATGCCTTAGTCTATTTTTAAGTTTAGCCTTTTCTTTTATTATAAAACTTAGTCCCACATCGGTCGTGATGGGGAAGTTCACTTTGTAAGAGCCTATATAAAGAGGCTTAACTCAATGAATAAACAGACAATGATTAAATAAAAACTTTTTCAATTAAAATTTCAGAGCTCTTGGGTTCTTGAGATTGGTTGTGAAGCCCGTGGTGCAAGGGGTGTAAGCCCGCGTAAGGGGTGCGAAGCCCAAAGTTATCTGGTTCTTTCTCCAACCCTAATCTCTCTTTTTTCATTTTATTTCTTGTAAAATCCTAGTTTTCCTTTTTATTTGTATTCGAAGGTGATTGCGATCCTGTTTTACATCAATTTGGTATCAGAGCTTTGGTCCCAATCCCATTCGAATTTCTTCTCGTCCCCAAATCCTAAATCTAGATCTGGATCTCTAGATCTAGATCTACTTTGCAAAAAAAAATTCGATTATTGTTAGATCTAGATCTAAATCTAGATTTAGATCTATTTAGATCTACTTTACAAAAAAAAGAAGTAAAAAATAGAAAAAACAGACAAAAACAGAAAAACAGAAAAAAAAACAGAAAAATGAAAAAAAACAGAAAACAGAAAAAAACAGAAAACAGAAGGGGAAAAAAAACAGAACAGAAAAGAAAAAGAGAAAAAAAAGAGGAATTTTAAAAAAGTTACTGTTCACCGTGAATAGTAATTACTGTTCACCGTGAACAGTAATTACTGTTCACCCGGTACTGTTCACAGTGAACAGTACCGCCCATCTCCCACCCCAACCAGTCCAGAGTCTGTTTCTCGCCCGTTCGGAGTCCGTTTTGAGTTCTGTTCAAAGCGTTGGGTTCGTGACTGAGCCCCGAAGCCATTACAAAGATTTCATAGCACTTGAGCAACAGATCTGACCTCCACGAGCTCGTATTTGGCACCAGTACTGTCCCAGCAACAGAGAATCAGTGTTCTGACACATCTTCAGCCCAATTTGAGTCCAATTCGAGCTACCGATTTATTGGGTAACCTCTGATCTTTATGTATTGAGTTTTATTCATGGGATTTTACTTTTGTGGCAAATACATTTATACTGATGGGGATGAAAAGGAGGTTGAAAGGGACATGTATGCAGCTCTCCCGTATTTTCAGGATTTTTATGATCAAGATGGGTACGAAAAGTGGGAAAACCATCTTGAGAATTTCTTCAGGTATTTCTCCTTGACACCTGCGCAGAAGTGTCATTATGCCCAAATGAAGTTAGCTGGAGAAGCTTATTGGTGGTGGGAAGACAATCATATCGACTGTCGAGATTGGCTTATCCTACAAGAACTTCTTCATGCCCGGTATGCTCCACACCTCGAGGGGCCACAATTCAGCGATTTGATTGCTGAATGTAAGATCCTCGCTGGCATGGTTAAGATGCTAGAAAGCACGGCGATAAAGGCTATTGACAATCCAGAATCAGAGCCAGAAATTGATGACGATCTAGAGCCAAAGCTAGAAGTTGATGATAAGCCAGAGCCAAGACCAGAAGTTTTTGCTGAGTCAGTGTCACAGCAAAAAGAGGTTTCCCCACAGCCTATGGAAGTTGAAGGTCTCCCTGTTGAGACCCTTGTAGATGTTCTAGCGGAGCCTACTTTGAAGCTAATACCACCGTTGACAGCTATGAGTGTATCATTTTTTTTGAGATCGCCTGAGGTGTATGACCCATTGCAGATATGTCTACAGGAGCCAGGCTCACAAATGATTAGGGTACTTATGGTGCAAAGTGCAATCTGTTCAGTTTTCATCATGGATGACGTGCCTCAGTCTGCTATTGGTGTCTTGATCAAGCTGTTATTTTTTATCGCTCCGACACGGAGACCAGTTCCACCTCTACCACCTTGGTCTCGATGTGATGCATTAGTGCCACTGTCACGGCCACCACCATGGCCCGATTGAGATGTTTCATGAGAGGTGTCCTCACTCGACAGGGTCGACTCTCTCCCACCCCGAGGGAAATGATGGGGACATCACACCAGTACTAATTATCTTTTTATGCCTTAGTCTATTTTTAAGTTTAGCCTTTTCTTTTATTATAAAACTTAGTCCCACATCGGTTGTGATGGGGAAGTTCACTTTGTAACAGCCTATATGGGCCTGTTTGGTTAAGGTGAAAGTGAGGAAGTGAAGAAGTGAGGAAGTGGTAATAGTTCCCTTTGGAACTTGAGAATTAGTTAGTAAGTTTTCTGGTGTTTGGATGTTTTTGGGAAGTGTGGTTTGGAAAATATTTTGCCTTTTTCGATTTTTGGATGGTAATGTGGAAGTGAAAGTGGAAAAGTTGACTACAAAGTTGACCACAAAATAATATTAAATTAAAAATTAATTAAGAAAAATAAAAATTAGACTGTAATTAGAATGCAAGTGAGATTTACATGAGTAAAAAATTAACTGTTTTGTGCTACAACTTATTACAAATGAGATTTATATGACCACAAAATTAACTGTAGCACTCTGGAAGTGAGGAAAATATTGTGTAAAAGAGAAAAGAGAAGGAAAAGAACTTTTTTCATTTTTCTTTTCCGGTGTTTGGATGAACAGCGGAAATGAGAAAAGACACTTCCCACTTTCTCACTTCCACCCAATTCCTTGAATCCAAACAGCCCCTATAAAGAGTCTCAACTCAATGAATAAACAGACAATGATTAAATAAAAACTTTTTCAATTAAAATTTCAGAGCTCTTGGGTTCTTGAGATTGGGTGTGAAGCCCGTGGTGCAAGGGGTGTGAAGCCCACATAAGGGGTGCGAAGTCCAAAGTTATCTGGTTCTTTCTCCAACCCTAATCTCTCTTTTTTCATTTTATTTCTTGTAAAAAGTTTTCCTTTTTATTTGTATTCGAAGGTGATTGCGATCCTGTTTTACATCACACAAACCCCAACCATGGAGAAAAACTATCGAGTAATAAACTTACACATATGTCTTGATTGAGAAATGTTTTATAAGATAGTACAATCACCATTTTCCTTGCATAAAAAATGAAAGAGATCAGGCATATAAAAGCAAAAATAATAAATAAGAATGCAGATTATACGCGCAAATAACACAAGCATGTCAACCAACATGTCACAATGTAAACCACCATTATCGCGTTAATATAGTTTCACTAAAATGCTGAAAGTTTTATGTACTTCAGCAGAAGAATTTAAAAAATAATAAAAAATAAAAAATCCAGAGCCTGTTTGGTTGCGTTCAAGTGGCCGCAAGTGCAAGTTATAAGTAGACATTTTTGCAGTTGTAAAAAAGTTTTGCCAATTAAGTTTTCAAGTGTTTGGTGGTAATTTGAAAGTGTAAATGAAAAAATATATTGTCAAATGTAGTATTTGGTACAACTGTAAATTAAAATGAGAACTCAATTTTCATTGTTTGATTGTGAGCTTACAAGATCTGCTAAACATAACATACATATACATTTCAATAATTAAATTTAAAATAGAACCCTTACTTAATTAATATGTAAATAAAAATATTAATCTAATTATAAAAAACTTTAATCGAATAAAAAAGATTAATCTAATAATAAAAAATATTAATTTAGTAAAAAAATATTAATCTAATACAAAAGATTAATCTAATTAAAAAGATTATCTAATGATAAAAAATATTAATTTAATAATAAAAAACATTAATCTAATAATAAAAAACTTTAACCTAATAATAAAAAATATTAATCTAATAATAAATTTTTTTAATCTATTCAAAAAATTAATCTAATAATTTAAAAATATTAATCTAATAACAAAAAAGATTAATCTAATAATAAAAAACTTTAATCTAATAAAAAGAGATAAATGTATTAACAAAAAATATTAATTTAATAACAAAAAATATTAATCTAATAATAAAAAACTTTAATCTAATAATAAAAAACTTTAATCTAATAAAAAAAATCTAATAATAAAACTATGAATCTAATAATTTTTTAATCTACTAAAAAAGATTAATCTAATAATGAAAACGATTAATCTAATAATTAAAAAATTTAATTTAATTTAATAATAAAAAACTTTAATCTAATAATAAAAACTTTAATCTAATAAAAAAATCTAATAATAAAACTATGAATATAATAAATTTTTAATCTACTAAAACAGATTAATCTAATAATGAAAATGATTAATCTAATAATTAAAAAATTAATTTATTAATAAAAAATTTCAAATGGGTTTGCAAGTGGGCATTGCAAATGGGTCTACAAGTGCAAGTGAGTTTACAAGTGGGCCATAAAATTAACTGTTAATTTACAAGCGAGCTTTACAATCCAATTTCAAAAAATAAAGTAAAATCATTTTGCTACAGGTTGGCTTTGCACTTGCAGCAAACCAAACAAGCACCAATAACATGGTATCAACTTAAAACTGCTTGCCCTACACAGCCTCATGGCAATTGTACCACTTGAGACTCTGACAATATGGCAATATGAGATACTGCTAATCATTTATTTCCTATAATAAAATGAGAGAATAAAAATAGGCGAGTTAAACTAAAACCCCCAATAGTATCTTTATGGATGTTAAAGTGATGAAATAATGTCATGATTATTATTAAGTACAGAAAGAATTTGAATCAAGAAGGATAAAAGTTAAGATATAATATTTGAATCAAGAAGGATAAAAGTGATGCGCAATTTTTCTTAATCATCCATTGGATATTGTAATTGGCATGTCTGAAATGCAAGGACTTTTCCAACCTATAGAGCAAAAATAGGGATCCAATTGGCATTTAAAGAAAAACAAGGACATTTTTGTGTTTTGGTTTAAACTTAGGGACTAATTTGTGATTATCCCACATCATCAATCAATTTCTCTAAAATTAATGTTCTGTTGCAATTAGCTAACTATACAATGTTGTTGCAAAAATTCTAGTAATAACTTTAGAAAAGAATAGAAGACCAATAATGTTGATGGAAGATTGTCTCCTTACCCTCTAGCCAAACTTAGCAGTCTAAATATTATATTTGTGCACGCATCTCATAGTTTGGGTCTTACTCAAGTTCATACCTTAGATATGCATGCTTTTGGCTTTGTCCAATCACACTTCATCATATGCTCGTTACCTTCAAATCCAAGTCAAGAAATGATATAAATACAGAGAATACAAAATATACAAGATAAACTTTAAGCTCAAATAAATAAATTAGTATTAAACTAACTATAAAAATTAACAAATTGCAATATTTATAGATTATTGGTGCAACATGACACATATATCAACAAGAAATGTGACAGAATGCTACTATGAATGCATGTTCATGCTGGTAATTCAAAGTATCAGGGATACTCACCATTGACAACATTTGTACTGGATTCAGAATTTGGTTGATACTCGTGGTCCATGGCATGCGTTTTTGCTGGAGGTAGACCGACAAAATAGAAGGCATAGAGAATCAACAACTTTTGGGCAACCAAACAGTGTCTACGAGTATTTTGACCTTCAATACCAATAACCAGAAGTCATGTTTCCAAAATTTCAATTACTCGAGTCTGGTAACATATTGGTACATAGATATGTATACTCTCTAAAGTCTAAACCACAAATTTACCTGACCAAGGAATAAAGAAAACTGAGAACTTCTGCAGTTCAAGATGCACCCGCTGCTATGCTCAACTCTAAGACAACAAACTTCAATAAATAAATGAAATGAGAAACCTATTCCCACGGAGGAAGGGCAATTATACGGATTCAGAATAAATCTGAACAATAATCACATAGGGCCATAAGGAGATAAGATATTTACCTGCCTTGTATAGGATAGACTTCCATCAAACTATGCCTACAGAAGTATACTGTTCTAATAGGTAGAAAGAGCACGTAAGTGTCTACAGAGGAGCGTGCCTTTAACATTGAAACTTTTTAACAAGAAATCGGCAGTAAAATGATTAAGCAAGCTTAACAGGTGTTTTAAAAGGTGTTAATATAATAAACATATATCTGAACCAAAAATACTATCACCATATTTCTTATGAGTGAAACAAATAATACTGTCATAAGCATGGGCTAAGAAAAATGTTTACCACGAATGAGTAATTTACCTGTGAAGCCATTGTAGCATCGGTGACTTCTGCATGCAGTCCAGATGCATTGTAGGCAAGAACATGCCTTCTAATTCAGTTCTCAAGAGAATTAAACTGAGTGAGAAGAAAAGTTCATTTAGGATAAAGTGAAGCCAAATTGAACATGGATTTCTATTGTTGAGTGTAGTTACCCAGTCTTCGACTCTGTCATACATGAATCTGCAACTATGAATGTGCAAAGAGCATCTTTCACTTGGTTGGAGTCTTCTAATGATATCATCTTCCGTGTTTTCAAGCTCTTGACTTCTTTACCCTGTCACCTGATTCTGAGCGTTGCAAGTAAATTGTGATACAAATTTGTTTATTTGCTGTCTGAAAGGAGTTATATGATTGTTGATCATATTTGACTCTTTTGAGGATGAAGGCTTTCACTTGTAGGTGTTCATGCTGCGTTAAATGACTCTGAAAGTGGCCTTTCAGACAAATGGTTGGGTGTGTCAAGGAAATCTTCTTTGTTATTGTCAGGTTCTTCACTTAGAAGCCAGCACAAAATGACAGAAATTCAGTAAATGCAACTAAACCACGTATAATCCAGCAGAAAAATATGCTTCAAACACAAGTTGCACAGGCAAGAATGAAATTAACAGAAGTGGATAACATTATCAGGAAGAAAGATAATGCGTAAAACAATTAAGAAATGGAGAGTGCAGCTGTTGAGAAATGCCTTAAGAAAAATGTTCACATCTGGCCTTGAACCTGTGACCTCTACAATCATAACACTTACAAAATTCTATTTTGAAAAGGACAAAGCAACCTGATAGACTGAAGCTAGAAACATACATACGAAAATTGATGTTATTGCACTCACATATCACGTCATTACTTGAGTAGATGTGAAAATGAGGTTCCTTCTTGATGAGTTTTGCTTCATCTCATTCTGAAGATGTGATAAGAACCATCCATGTGAGAACTTTCTATCACTAGCCCGCTTAGTTGCCTGAACAAACAATACAAAGGAATAAAAAGTCTTCTATTTAGTAACTTTAATGTTTACAGGAGATTAAAGAAAATCCTTAAGTAGCTTCCTGAGTATGAAGATTAATATTGAAGAATAGCAGATCGTTTACCAAGAAATTGAGAAATAACAGGAATGAGTCATGCCATTAATAAAATAATAGTGTCCTACCAATAACTTGAATATATGCAGGAAAATAAAGTCAATGCTTAGTAACAAGAGTATAAGAACTGAAACATGAGTTTAAGAACTGTAGCATAAAAGGTTGATAAATACTTGCCCATTGAGCAAATTGCTGGCAGTCCAAAAAAGGACAGTGCATTTCACTCTTCAATGTCATATTTGTACAAATTAATTGTTGATATCACTTTTGCACTTTTCCCTTGTGTATCAGCAATTTTTTTTTTCCTTTCTTTTCTTAAACAGCAACTAGATACAGTGAAGGGAACATTGACAAGAGCTTATCTTAAGAAAATTCTAATTTAAAAATGTACAAGAATATAAAATATTTCTTTGTTTTCTCCAAATTATTGGAAAAAACAATTCCTATTAACTTGGAAATTTGCAGTGGAAATAATATCCACACGAAAGTGTTAATTCTCTTGACATTCCTGGTGTCAAAAGTCTAATATGAGAATTTGTATCAGTCAATGCCAGGATTGACCTCCAATATATGGATGAAGTCATTTTCTTGATAGTGCAAGAAAGTAATGCAGAAGATGAAAAACAATTTCCCTCCATGAAGCAATACAAAATTTTTAAACAATAGAAATGGTAGCAGTACAAATCTTTTTTGTAGTATGTTGAAAGATTAGATTTAAGAGAACAAACCTTATTGATCAAGAGTAATGCAATAGCCCCTTGAGGAGGCCTTGACAGAATTGCAACCCAAAGAAAGATTGATGTATATTATATACCACAATCGATCTAATGGACATATTATTTGAGGGGGGAAATCAAACTAAGTTCAATATTATGCAAGTCCCAATGTTCTGATACTAAGTGTATATGCAGCCGGAGTGTGATGGTGTTACTTTTGTTACGACAAGGAGCCCATTAATTTGATAAATATGTATGCTTAGAACCATGGTTCACAGTCGCGGCCTCGGCTGCCGACTTGGCGGGCACTGAGATGGATTGGTCTCGACAACTCGGATCGGTATCGGGCAATACGCACAAAACGCTACATAGAAATCTCAAAAAATTCTGAAAAAATCACGACAAATCTTAAAAAAAATGTAGACATTCACATTCATGTATCACATGTCCAAAATATATCACGTAACACATTAAATATAAAACGAAAGCATAAATAAACGCGTCATTGGTATAAGCATATCAAAATACATGCACAATATAGTAAATTGCACAAACTACATTCATAAATACATGCTAATGTAGTTATTTCTATGTTGAATTGCGATGAGGCACAAAATCATTATCATAATGCCGAGTCGACCGAGTCAACTTCGATTCTCGGCCGAGTCGATCTCCTCTGAGTTGAGTCGACCGACTCGTGATTCGGACTCGTCTCGGAGCGGGCCGAGATGACTACGACTCGGCCGACGCGTCTCCGACTCGGCTGAGTCTTTGAACCTTGCTTAGAACCCATGTTACCCACCCCATGGACATATTATTTGGATAAGAGAAAAAATATTTTATAGAAAAAAAATTTCATTGACAGTGCACTAGTTATTATTACGCAATCTTCTATAAAGCGTTGCATATAACCATTCCCAGTAAGGGTGAAGCTTAAATAAATAAATAAACAAATAAAATAAAGTTAAAGGTAGGTAAATATTCCTGTGGAGTATTTGGGACATTTGATTGATCCAGGAGGATCTCGCAGCATCAAGGACACGTTCAGGAAGAATAAGTACACTAAATTCAGCAAATACCCAAGGAATTCAGCAACATTGACAAAGAAACTAGTAAGGAAGGAATAAACCATCCCAATTAAAAACCGGACTTTCCAATTCAAAACGGGTATTGCAAAATGAAAACAGATATATTGCTCTTAAACACAAGACTGAACTGAAATTCTGGTCTTCCAAACTTAGCCATGTCACCAGTTGTAACAAGGGCAAAATGAAGCCCAATTTTGATCAGGCTTTGAGGGAAGTTTGAGGAAGTTTTGTGAAGGGTGGTTGGTGCAAACAACAAGGGATGGGGCCAATCTGGTCGAGATTCAGGGTTCCAAGTTCAATAGATAAAGATGAGACTTTTACTTGTATTCATTCAACGATTTTGAGTATTTTGATACAATAAACAGAAACAAGGAGTGTGATTTTCTCTTTCCACCAAAATCTATTATTAATTTGTTTCATTGATTATAGCCACTTGCTAGAATTGGGAAATAGAATTGACTACTATCAACACTGGTCATAATCAGGAACTAACCTTGTCACAGAATTGCAACTAAATTCCCATGAATTCTGTCATTTTGCAGACATTGCTACCAAAAACACCTCGATTCTGGGTTTGGAATGGAAAAAAAAAAGATAATCAAGAACGCAAGAATTGCCAGGGGAATCCGAAGAAGACAAACCCAGTATGAAAAGAAAAGAACATAACAGAACATAAAGAGAAAACGAAATGGGATTGTCAATCATTACTCATTTAAACCATGATTATTACCATAATTAAAAATTAGGTCGGAGGAATCATCAAGCACTTGCATAATGATCCGATCGGATAGCCATGAAAGGCCACATTCACCTGTTAACATCGACCCGAAAAAGGAACAATCAACATCTCCATCCATCGCAAACAAGGAAAAAAATCAAAACGAATTCACAAGAAGAAAAAGAAATAGGAAGGAGAAAGAAGAGAAAGGAACAAAAAAAATGACCTCTTGATTTCAATGGACATGGGGATTTCTTCCCATCTCCAGATCGTCGGCAATCACCGGCGCCTTGATTTCGCTTGCATCCAGATCACGAGAAAGGGGTTAATTCTTCTTGATTGGGTTTCGGGGTTTCTCTTTGAGAGAGAGAGAGAGAGGGGTTTAAAAAGGGGTATTTAACAATGAGGCGAGTGTGGTATTAATCTAACGGTTAGCTTCATTAGCTTGCGGGTTAAGCTAACAGTCTCTCACAATTCTTGCTTCTTTTTTTTTTTTTTGGCAGAGGCGGTTGAGCCCAACGTCTATTTTTGGCTTCCTATTTTGGGGTTTTAGCGCAAACGCTCTTTTTTTGTTTCGGAATTATGTATTTCTATATATGGCCCTATATTTTTGAATTATTTTGCGGAACTCTTTTGTCAGCCATCATTCAATAAAAAATAAATTTATGCTGAATTATAATAAATTAAATCGTATTTAAATTAATTTTTATAGTTTACAACATGAAAGATTAGCTTTATTTAATCAACATTAGTGATTAACTAGTACAATAATTTCTTGTTGGGATGAGATTAAGGTTGACAACTTAGTTTTTTTCTTATGTTGCAAAAAATAAGTAAACAATAATTCAATTTATTAAAACTTATTTTCTCAATTTTCATTGTCTTTTAATTTATAAAGGTCATGTTTGCAAAAGTCATGTATCGAATATACATAAGGCGAGGTCGAATATGTTAATTTTTCAAAAACATATCGGTATATATTCTAAAAACCACTTTTTTCAAAGCAATAACGTAGCCATGTCTTGAATTTTTGAACTCATAACCCAACCCCGTGCTTTTACCACTTGTTAGTCTAGAATCAAAATCTCCCATTACAAACCACATGTGTTTACCACTAAGTCATATCTTAGGGACACACTTGCTTTGCCTCACGTAACACTCAAAATTTTAAAACCCTGATTAATATTTTAATTCCCAATTATGCAATAATACTCGATAATTAGAAATTATAATTCGTCTGGAGATAATTTTTTTCATAAATATTGATAAATTAATTTATTTTGGAGAAGTGTTTTTAATATAAATTTATATATATGGGTAGCATACATACATGAATAAGAATAACGGAATTTATAAGTATATGTATATAATTATACATTGAAATGCATGTACAAATACTAAGTATTTGTATTACAAGTAAAAATTATATTAAAATGGATGTGAGGTTAGTAGAAGAGTGAGGTGTATTTAGGGAAGTGAGGTGGAGGTGTGAGGGTGAAGTTGGAAATTGTGTTGCGTGGTGGCATTATGAGAAAAATCTCGTATAAAGTATTTAAGGGTTTTAATGAGATGAAATTCCTCATTCTTTACCCTCACACTTTCTCTCATACTATCTCCTTTCCATCACTCTTTCTCTCTCTTCCTCGCCCTCAAGCTCTCATATTATATCTCTCTCATATGCACTTTTTCTTGTCGGCAACCAAGCCGACCAGAGGGCAGTGCTGGCGGTGGCAGCATGAGAAGGCCAAGTCCGCTGCATGGGGAGGCCACGACGGCGGCATGGGAGCAGTAGCATTCAGCGCCGCAACCCCTTTCTCTCACTCTCTTGCTTTCTTTCTCTTTTCCTTCTCACTGGCCGACATCAGGAGTAGCGATGGCCAGGGGGCGACGATGACAGGGCAGCAGTGGCTACCAGGGCGACAGTCGTGCGCGTGAATGGAGGAGAAAGGAGGTGGAGATGCTATTGTGTTTGAATTGGGTTTCAAATTTAAATCTGTATCCAACCCGTTTTGAATCAGACCCGACCCGCCTTCATAACAAAAGGTAAAATTTACTTCTAGACCCTGATGAATAAGAGTATTAATTTCATGACCTTGAAAAATTACAAATAGACCCTTATTATTTACAGTTATGACCCGTTCGTATCGATTTTGGTGTTCGGGCGATATCTGGGCCATCCAGATTCGAATTCAGGCAATTCTCGAGCCGCTACATTTGTAAAGGCGAGTGATAAGCTTTTGGAGTGTTGGTAATCAGATCATGTTAAGTGGTGACCGAAAGAGGTGGGTGAAGTTTCTTACCGATTTTGATTAACGATTAATTTAGTGCATTAATTATTGATAAACAAATAATTTATGATTATAAGTTAGTTATCTGATAAAGATAAATATTAAATTGAATAAGAATACATGTGATACATTGGTATTAATTAACACTGTTTGTAAACTGGAATCATGGTTAACTAGAACTTGACCTTGACCGGTAAAATATTACGAGTATCAAGCTGCATGCATTATGTGTTGGTATCTCTTGGAAACTATAATAGTTCCTAGGAGGCACAAAAATGAGTTAAGTGGTTAACTTATAACTAATTGGTGCCTTTATTAATTGATACCTTGTGAATACTTGTGCATGCAGAAACATGTATTTTTTATGTATATATAAATGAAATGATCGATTTGGGAACCGGTGGAGAGTATCGATGGAGTATGAATAGTTAATATTATTGATTGATATGCACGATGCTTGGGTATTTGCGTTGTTTATGTATATGTTGTGATATAGCAAAGTATATGGATAATTTGTTAGTTGATTGATTTGTGATGTAAGCGTGTGCAGTTACAGATAAGTATATATATGTGGATGTAAATTATATGTGGGTATGTGAATGATGAATTGACGAAGATATTGTTGAAAGTTTATGTGTTGTATCCATTCTTGGAGGAAGGAGAGTGTGAATGAGATACGTGTGTTTAGGTGTTGTTCCATTCGTGGAGGAAGTGGAGTGCGAATAGAATACATTTGTATATGTTTGATATCCAATCATGGAGGAAGAAAAGTGTGGATAGTGTACATATGTGATATATGTGTAAACATATGTGTATCCTAATAGTGTATTGGTTTCATATGTGCAGTGTTGTGGACATTGTAGATCATAATTTGTTATGTAATTAATATATCCAGAAAATATAGAAAATCACTGACATGATATTAAAGTATTGATTCACCTGAATAATAAAAGAAATTCTGTTATTTGTGTTTATGAACATATACCGAAAATACTGAATAATATTGAAGTAATTTGATAAAGTTAGTTGAGACATTTATGTTCACTTATAATTTAGATAAGTGATCACGTATTTTCTTGTATCATGTACACTACATAATACTAATACCATCCTGAATTGTAAATTTTGTTTAACTTCACTCACTGAGCTGTAAGCTCACACCCCCTTAGATTATATGTCTTTCAAGTGAAGACTAAGACAAGACCCGACTTAAGACAAGGGCGTAACATTGGAAAAACATAAAGTACCCCTCGTATGAGTCCACCAGCTATTTGATTATATTTAAATGCTTTGGTTATATGTATATGCATAAATAGTTAATGTTACCGAGTAGAGCAGCTAGTTGATTATGTACAAGTGGGTTCAAAAATATATAAATACATGAGTCCTAGTTGTATCTAAATAAGGATTTGAGTTGGTTTATGTTGAATTGTGATACCGAGGGGTGTACCTTCGATTATGTAACTATATTTTGTTATTGAGATTGAATGTTAAGTTGAATTTATATGCTCAAAAATAAAGGATTTATAAGTAGGTGATGTCAAACCGAAATTGTGATTAAGTAGGCGGATGTTGGCTAAAATTTTAATGTTGTATCAGGGCAGACTCCTAATTATAGAGGAGATGCTGCCAAAATTTTTGATAAATTTGGAGATGATTATGAAGGTTATGTAATGGATTAACTTAATTCGGTGATTAAAACCTGGGACCGTTACACATTAGCTTAGTAGTTCATTTTTGCGACTACAAGATAAACGAGGAAAAAACTCAAAACTATGATGGGGGCATCACACCGATTCCTCTACGTACATATCAGCCCGTCACCGTCGTGTCACATCTGCACCACTTTGGGCCTGGTTTTGAGCCCTAATTGTTTATGAGTCAGTTCTTATTATGGAGAATCGTATAATCCATATTTTATTTTGTTCGTTATTTATGAGTCCAATCGGACTTCGTTTGAGTCAGTTTGAGGGGTCCTGATTAGGTCTAGTTTATCGAGTCTTCTTTTATTACGTATTTCTTTATTGAGTCCAGTGTTTAGTACCACATCAATTATGTAGTGAAACTCTTCTTTGTAAGGGTCTATTTAAAAGGTTCATTTTGATGAATAAAAACATTGAATATTTGAGTATAAATCTTTACTTTTGGTTTTTGATTCAGTCTGTTTTTGATTGATTCAACTGGTGATGAAGCCTAAATCTAGGTTGCGACCTATGACCATATCCAAAACCCTAAATTCTCTTATTTGGTACTCGATTCCACATTAATTTAGTATTAGAGCCAGGTTTTTCCTGTTCCCCTCCACAAATTTCCAAAGCCTTCAAAAAAAAAAATACGGTGCCGTGAACAGTAACAAATTGTTACAGTTCATCTCCTTCTTAAATTTTCCACAACAAACCCAACCTAGTGGATTCCGTCACCTCCCACCGACACACACACACAAAATTTATATATCGTTTTCATAACAAATAGTTTTAGTTTTAATTTTGTTTTTGTGCTTCAAAGAATACATCTTTCAGTTTCATGAATAGATTTCATCAAAACAAGTTTACATGATTTATATGTGTATTAGATTCCATCCATATACATTGTTATTTCCTATTGTTTAAATAACTTATTTTGATGAATTTATATCATGTGTTTAAGTTTTGTATTTATCAAAACTTATTTTGAGCTTATTGTCAAAAATAAGTATATTTCATATACTATGTGTATTGGATCATTTCTATACACACTATGCTTCAAATATGTTTAAATATCTTGCTTTTGTATTTGTACAAGTTTTGAAAAAAATATTTTTATTTAGAAGTTGGTTTTCGAAAAATACCGTTTTCGGTTTAAGCTTTAATTTTTATACCTCAAAAATAGTTCATATGTTTGTAATATATGTTGATTTTTGACCATACATGTTTGTACTTCAAAGTATTTACATGAACTTATTTTTGTGAAATTTATGGAGTTTTGTTGGAATTTATAGGTGTTTTCAAATCCAAAATTTCAACCCTTTAAATCTTGCATCTTGGCTTCTATCGGCCAACCAACCGGTCGATTGACACATAGCTCGGTCAACCGTGTGGTCGACTGACATGCACAAAAGGTGCACAAGCCCAAGAGCTCTGTCTCGATCGACCGACCGGCCGACTGTCTGGCACTACCCTTGTCTTGGGTAGGTGCCGGTTGACCGAACGGTCGATCGACTGAATATTATATGCTCTGTGGCCTTGGGGGCGGTCGGTCGGACGATCGACCGGCAACCCCAACGTTCAGATTTTTGACCGTTGGCCAGTTGACCAGCCGGTCGATCGACAGGTCATTCTGGCCCCCAATAGCTATTTTTTGACAGCCTATAAATTGGGGACTTTTGGGCCAGTTTTTGTCAAGATTTTAAGAAGGGTTTTCTAGAGTTATTCTCTTATCTTTCACAGAAGTTTTTAGAGCTTCATTTTCATATTAAAAGATAGTTTATCAAGAGTGTATCTTTTGACTCTATCAAAAGAATTTCTTGAGTTTTCCACCTTCACATCTATCTAGTTTTCTCACACAAGCTTGAGCTTTTCATTTTTATATCCATCCTCTAGGATTCTTGTTTGTGAGAGCGCTTGTTGGTGATCAAGAGAATAGATCACCAAGTGTTTCACCTTATAATTTGGAGGAGTTGTAGAGATTGCGACCTCGGCGAGCTTGCGGGTTCGCGTGTGTTGTTCTTGCGGGAACAAGTGAGGGACTTGCGGGTCCAAGAGTTTTATAGGGAGCTCGTTGTAGGTGTTGCGGCACTGATCAGTCACATATATTGCATATATATTGTCACATTATCATGTTTATTATCTAATAAATCCTATTAAGAATTTTTATTTTTATTTAATAATGTGCAGGCCTATTGCTAAAAGAGAGGGAAGAGAACTGATCCCAAAAGTCCATCAAAATTCTGATTTATTTTAGAATTAATTCGAAATCAGAAAATCAGGGCAGATCAAGGAAAATCAGAGAAGATAAAATCAGTTGAAAGCTTGTTAAAGCAAATCTTCACAAATCAATTGGTTAAATCTAAAGATCAAAAGCAGTTTCGTCAAAATCTCAGACCTAACTGAAAATCCAACTGAAGATAAAAGGAAATCGAGAAACCAGAGATGTGTACCGCCTGGGCCAACATCTATGTTGACTCTGGTATTCTTACCTAATTTGGACCAATTTTCGAGCCAACATTTATTTCCGTAACCATAGACCTAGAAATAGAATCACCAATTTTGGATAGTCACATTCCATTGATGGAAAATAAATGTGAATTTCAATTCTTGAAATTGGACTCAACTCTTGAACAAAAACTAACTCTCGAACCCAAAGTTGATTTCTCTGAGTTAGTATTGGTTCCTGAACTTATCATTCTTGAGCCCATGTCAACCATTCTACCAAGTCACATTCTTTTGTTGGACATAGGTATAGACATGATGACTCAATGATGATTTTTCAAGACTGGTCATGTAAAGGGAGTAAGTTTCACGTTAGGATCTTTCATGATCCTATTCATATTGGGGACTGTAAATATGTAAATAGAAAAGAGGTCAATAAAGGTGAGTTCTGTGAACCACCACATTATCTTGATTGGGTAGCAACGCTTGACCCAATTAGACTACCACCGGAACCACCACCTTAAGGTAATATTTTCCTTCCCTTTCTTCTTTTTCATGCATCTATGCATTAATTCATACATTGAGGAAAATGCATGAGATAGGTGTGGGGGAGGGTTTTAACATAACTTAGGTTTTCCTTTTATTGTTTAAAAGAAATTATTAACATTTTCTTTAATTTAAAAAAACTTTTGGAAAATAGAAACAATATTTTAACATATTTTCTATAAGAAATTAAGTTAATTTTAAGGAATAGGAGAATCATAATTAGGATTTCTTATACTTGGTCAAAATAAGATTATTTTTTGATTATCAAGGTTAGGAAGAAAACTTGGAAAAGTAATTTAATCTTGATTTTTACCTTGATGATATATGCATGCTATATACACTTACACACTTAGGGTTCAAAAACAAAGATTCTTATGCCTTATTAAAAAAAGAAGAAAAGTAAAAGAAAAATAAAAAATATATATAAACATCCTCTGATTAAGCTGGGTATTTGTGCCTCATAAAGTATAAGTATTCATGCCTAAAAGCGGTTCATATAATAAAATTCTTAGTTTTGTGGCCTTGTTTGCTCGAGTTCTTAAGTCCTTGTGTGTTTTCTCACCCGGTGCCCTAAAACCGTTTGTTTGGGAGTCATCGATTAGAGGCTCGTTACATGGGAAAATTAGAAAGCCTAATAGAACTAAAGAATAATATCACCTAAAATAATATATATATATATATTTATATAATAAGGCATAAAAGTTAGAGTTAAAGAACTCCGAGTCAAACTTCACGGTCACAAAGGTGCATATGACTTAGGGTAAAATAATAGATTAGATGAAAAATACAGTTTGACTCCATGTCTTGGTTGATAACAAGTTTTTGAATAAAGACTAAGCTTAAAAATGAAAAGTTCAGTTTTCTTATAACTTATAGATTACTTATTCTTACAAAAATACTTCAAATATTTTTCTCTTTCAAAATGTGTTTTCAAAATACTAAAACTTTGTTTCTCTTTCTTTATGGATTTTGTGGGTGTAATCCACTGAAAACCCTTACGAGACAAAACTCGTCCTCTAGGGGAAACTTAGAGATTTAATACCTTGTTGCATATACTCAGTGCAATCGCGTGACCTGCAAAAGTGGTCTAATAATCTTTGGTTTAGTTTTGTTATTTTTCTCGAGGACGAGCAAAAGATAAGTGGGGGGTGTGATCGGTCACATATATTGCATATATATTGTTACATTACCATGTTTATTATCTAATAAATCCTATTAAAAATCTTATTTTTATTTAATAATGTGCAGGCCCATTGCTAAAGAAGAGGGAAGAGAAACGAGTCTAAAAATCCATCAAAATTCTGATTTAATTCAGAATTAATTCGAAATCAGAAAATCAAGGCAGATCAAGGAAAATCAGAGAAGATAAAATCAGTTAAAAATCGGTTAAAACAAATCTTCACAAATCAATTAGTTAAAGCCAAAGATCAAAGGCAGTTTCGTCAAAATCCTGGACCTAAGCTGAAAATCTAGCTGAAGATAAAAGGAAATCGAGAAACCAGAGATATATGCCCCCCGGGTGTGGCCACTGGCCACACCCAGGCTGCGGAACATAGCCAAAGCCGTGTTTCCGTGGCTTTGTTGAGAAAGTTGGGGGAGCGTTTGCTCCCCCTATCTTCGTACGCTCTCTCCCGTTTGGTTTTGCCTATAAATACTGGGTTTTTCAGAGACTACACAGAACGATGAAGCAGAGATAGATTTTAGGCCAGTTTTTCATTCTTTTTAGTGTAGGTTTTATTTTTATTTTATGTAATTTTTATTTCTTTGTAAGCATAGGTTAGACTGAGATTCATGTAAGTAAGAGAGAGACTTATGTTGAGAGTGACCGATGTAACCTCCTCCTTTCTTTCATCGTTTCTACAAGCAATCAAAGGTCACACCTTTATGCTTTTCTTATTTATATGTTCTTCTATTTCTACTTTTCCTCTTTTGGTTTTGATGAATATCCAAGTAAATCTAGAAGCATTAGTATAGCCATGTTTTGTGTGAGTGCCACCGATATTTCATGATGATGTTCTCCTCAAGATTTTGTATCATTTCATTTTTGTTCGTCTTAATGTTGTAATGCGAATGGGGACTGAGCTCGATCTTATGAGTTATGCGTTGATCGCTTCCAAAGCAAGGTAAAACATACAAGGGTTCCAGGTAAGTTATCAACCAGAGGAGGTAAGTATTTCTTTTAGCTTTTCTTTTTTTTCTTTTAACTTTTAGTTTAGATTACCAACACTATAATCTCCCAACTCTATTATCACTCTTTTCAATTTCTTTGTATATATCCATTTTCTATTTTCTCCACCTTCTCAATCTATCACTTTCTTTCTAACTTAACTTTAACCTATTTTTTCTTTTTTTTTTTTAAAGAACTAAAAGAAGATCTTTAACCATTGAATATAACTTAAAAGAGAACTTGATAAAAAGGCTTCCATCACTAGTCCCTCCTTGTGGATCACGACCCGCATAGCCACTTGCTATTCCGGTAGTATTGAGTATTTGCACATTCTATTCTTAAAATATTAAAATTATGTATTCTTGTGTGCAAGTAAAAAACATCAATTAGGCACTGAGTGATCTTGTGGGATTTTTTTTAGCCTTCATTGCGGTGAAGGCGGGAACATAGAGCAAGTGGCTCGAACCTCAAAATAATTCTCCTGTGTTTGCGATTTCTTATCTCTCTCTCTCTCTCTCAACTCACTTGTGTTTATAATCTTGCTTGCTCTTATTGCTTACATTTTTATATGCTTGATATTTACTTGAGCTCAATTGATTTATATATATGCTTGGAATTATTTGATATCTAGCATTGTTATTATTGCTCATTCTTTATATGCTTGATATTGTATTTGTGCTCACACTTGTATTTAACCAAGAGAGCTATATTTGCATCTCAACTCTTAATCTAGAGGAATCTTGAGGAGATAGTCCAGAACCTTTTACCAGGAATTCGGCTTCACTCTTTGGTATACATTGTGTGCTTGTTAGTTTGCAAAATAGTTTTTAATTCTGTATTTATTTGGCATTTGATTAGCACGTACCTATTCACCCCCTAGGTGACCTACATCTTATGCAGGGCAAATCCCATCTCTCCCATAGGGGTAAAGAATGCGCAGGTGTCCGAGTTATACTTGGTAATGGCTCAAAGCGATTCTATAATGCACGTCCCTGACAGCGGGATACAGCCCACACTGGAGAAATGGTTCCTCTAACTCCTTGAGGACAAAATCAACCATCTTCGCCTACCAGGTGGTTTTCGACGAACGCACCATCCTGGCGTCCAAAAGTCAGACCGTGGGGAATTCGCCCTTCACCTCATGAACCTGCTAATGAAGGTTGCAACTTGCTTGGTAGTTTCACTTGTTGGGAACTCCTTCTTCATCGAGCCTGGAGCAGCTCGAGGATCTCCCTACTATAGCTGACAGGGAAAGCTGGATGATTGGAGATCCTCCCGACCGCAACACCCGACTGTACCTTGACCAGGTCCCGTCCAAGTACTGGAAAAGAGACATAGACTGAAGACAAAATAATGGAAATATCTGCTCCATGTTGGGAGGAAGAAGCTATGGTCTCCGATTTGACGAAGCCACTTGTAGTGTCTGCCGAATAAAATCTCCTCATCTTCATCAATGGCATTCCCAAAGAAGAACTGTGGCTTCCTAAGTAGCGTTGAGCACCGAACTCAAACCTGCCATCCGAAATAAGTTCTCTCAGGGTCAGTGCAGAACCTTGAGTCAGGCGAGCTTGTTGTTCCTTTTTCAATCATGTGAACGCAGATGCGATCTTCTGGAGACTATAGATGACATTGGGGTCTAGCCCACCAACGGTGCCCAAAGTTGTGCTTCTTCGCCGAAGGGTTGAAAGAGTACCTTACTGCAAAGAAAAAAAACAAGGTTAATATCTTGAAGCAGTAAAAGAATACGAAAGTGTAGAAGCCAGACACGAGTCTTAGTAGACTTGCATTCGCAGAGATGAAACACGAGGCTCATATGAACTTCACATCTAAACTTTACACTTGAAGACTTAGAAAAATTCCAAGTATAGAACTTCAAACGCGAGTCTCAGAATGAACAAAACCTGCATTCAGAAGTCTTAAGAAGCGAAGTTCTCCAGACTCGCGCTCAATTCATAGACACCAGGGTTACGTTGACAAAACAAAACGTGAAGATCATTAGACCCGTGCGAGGGTCGCGTTTACAAATCAAACGCGAGTCTGCGAACTTTGCATTATTATTAAACTTCAAGAAGAAGTTCAAAGGGCGAACCCCTTCATGTTCAAAATAATGGCGAAAGCCATTTTTCTCTTTACGTGAGATAGTTGCTTCCTGAGGAGGAGTGTCACCCATTGCGGTTGAGACAACGATCACGTGCGAAGAAGAAGCAACATGCTTCACTTTTGGGGTCATTTACACAGTGAAAATCCGTGAGAAGATTAAAAAAGCTCGAAACTTTATGGGTTCCAAAAAAGCTCAAGAGCTTTTGTTCAAACGTGGTTCTGGAGGAAGATAACAGTCAAAGTGAAGAGACTGTTGAAAGACCCCAGTTCTTTTTATAGGCCTCTCAATGACCGAGATACATGGCGCAGATCTCAGGCTCAATTTGAGCTAACACATGGCACTAAAGAAACTCGTGTTTCCAATGACATCCACGCTCAGAATGATCTAACGCGACTTTTACGTTTCAAGCAAAAGACATCGATGTCCAAAAGTTTCGAGCCCAACCTTTGCGTTTCAAGCATAACAGTCAGGGTTGTATCTCAACATCAAATACGTACCGCATCTCAAACATCAAATAAGAGTCACGTTCAATTGAAGTTTGCATCCAAAGAAGATGAAGCTTGACACTCGCGTTTCAATGAGAGCTACGTTCTCTCCAATACACAAAGTGTATGTTTCTGCTTTTACAATCAGTTCAACAGTACACTGGCAAAAGAAATTGACATCTCCATCAGTTCAACAGTACACCGACAACGAAACCAGAGCTCAAATAAATTCTAAACTGTGTATCTGCATACTTACAAATGATCATCCTTCGAGTCTCAAGCAGTTCAACAGTACACTCACGAAGACCAGAATCCAGACAAAATCAAGATCAGAGTATTTCAAAAGATTATCAGTCCAATCACGGAAGCCCAAATCAATATGAGATCTAAAGTATTTCTAAAACTGTCCCAGTCAATCATGAAGTTTCGAAAACTTTGGGGGGTCCTGTAGGCTGTCTAAACATTATTGAAGATAAAGCCTCAGACGTGAACCTTAAAGGTGCGGATCTCGTCTCCTATGCATGAGGGTCGCATTTCAACCCAAATGTGAGCTTGTGAGCTCCATGTTTTTGAAAAGTCACCTAGAGGGGGGGTGAATAGGTGACGATGCTAATCTAGTGAACTAATTTGCGGAATTAAAAACTTAATGCAAATTACACTCAAGTGTGATCAACAAATGATGCACACACAACCAAGCCAAGCAAATATGAATGCACAATATAAATAATTGCAAGGCACAAAGTAAAGAGAGAGATAGAGAGAGAGAGAGTCAATGGATCAAGCGCAAACAACAAGATGTGTTTCGAGGTTCGAGCACCCAGCTCTACATCCCCGCCTTCGACACACGAAGGATTTCCAATCCACTAGCTTGTCCACAAAGGACTCCCACAAAGGGAACCTCCACCGAGGATTTGGGGCAATTACAATTACAAGGAGTTCCCAACTCCCCTCCTTACAAACACAACCTCCTCCTTGAGGCACTTCTCCAATTCAACAAACAATCACCTCACAACTTGAGGGATTAGCACCAAGCTTACACAAAACACCTCACAACCCAAATTGCACAACCTCCTCAACACAATGAGGGAAATGGCACAAAGCAAGAATTGGGTTTACAACTTAGTGGTTTCAAACAACAACCACAAAACAATCTCTTTTCCCACACAAATAACCTATAAAATAGATAGTAGATTTTAGCTCAAGTGTGGAGAAAACCAATGGAATGGAAATTAGAATCACAAAGAAAAATCCTTGGGAAAACAATAGAAATCAAGATGGTGAAGTTCAATCAAAGCTTTTCCCAAAAATCCTCTTCTTTGATTTTCCAAACCCTAGCAAAAACTCCAAATAGATTGTTCAATATGAGTTCAAAAACTTCTTTTAAATGCAGCAAAAACACCAGAGAGTATGAAAAAATTCGCACAAAAAATCTTAGAGAAAAACTCTTACAAATGGGGTATTTATAGGCAAAACTGGAAACTAGCCGTTGGCTGTAATTTTTGCCAGAATTACCCTGACGGTCGACCGCCCGGTCGACCGCCCAACGGTCAATTTTTAACCCGTTGGCGCTAGCGGTCGACCGCCCGGTCGACCCAACCAAACAGAGAGCAAACCTGCTCTCAGTCGGTCGACCGGCACGGTCGACCGGCTAAAGGTGTAGCCGCGTGCACGTTTCTGTGCACGTCGGTCGACCCATACGGTCGATCGTCTACATGGTGCGGTCGACCGTACCGGTCGATCGACCAGCCTGGCAGACACCAAAATAGGTCAAAAATCTGGGGAAATAAATATCCAATAAATTCTTATAAACTACTAAAAATCCTCAAAAATAGTTTTGTCAAATTGCATTGATATATAAACATGTGATAAAAGTTTTGACTCAAATATCAAGCAATTAAAACTATTTTTATGTCTTTTCATTTTTACCAAAAACCAAACCTTGTATTTTCTAAAACTGGGATTCTTGAATAGAAAGTACATTTTGTCTAAAACTCATCCAAATACAAAAACATGATATTAATCATTTTGAAACATGATGCATATGGATAGAAATTCAATATACATGAAACATATACATATCATAGTTTTTGTCCTTAATTCCAAAATTAAGTTTTGTTAAAACACAAAACCTAAAACACATGAAATAGGTATATCAAAGTAAGTTTGTCTAAGAGTTGAAGCATGCATGTATATAGAACAAATCTAATATACATTAAACCATGTAAACTTGTTTTGATATAATATCTATTCATGCAAACCAAGATCGGTTAAACCAAAAACCGAAAACCAAAATATGATACGTGTGTGTTGTGAACTTGAGCTTATCATACTATTCTAATCTTTACAATTAGGATCTAAACTCAAAACTAAACTATGGTACCGATGTCTTCTTATAGAGCGCAATCTCCAAGCCGACTCGATTCAAAACTCTTTGATCCACTGAGCAAGTGCTATATATGATCTTTGACGCTTGGGCTCTTGAATCAACATGTGGGTAGCTTCCAAATCATCTTGTTGAAGCTAATCACCTACTAATAACTTGATTAATGATCTGAAACTAAAATCACAAGATTATTAGTACCCATAACTGCATGAGTTAATCATCATCAAAACTAGAGTGGAAGGCATTTGGGCCAACAATCTCCCCTTTTTGATGATGACAAAACTCATGGAGTTATATATGCATGAATTAAAGTTAAGCTTCAAAGAAGCTCCCCTTAACTCATGCATAGGATAAACAACTAATAAATGGCTCTAGATATCAATGAAATTATAAAACAAATAAACATGTTCTAGATACCAATTAGCAAAATCAAATAAACATGCTCTTGATACCAATTATTAGCAAAAACAAATAAACATGCTCTTGATACCAATGAAAATCTTTAAAAATAAACATGCTCTTGATACCAATTAAACTAAACATAAACATGCTCTTGATACCAATTAAACTAAACATAAACATGCTCTTGATACCAATTATACACAATATATGCAAAACAAAACTCATGATCTCTTATACAAGCTCTTGATACCAAAACTAAGCAAACTAAACATGTTCTTTAAATACTGCTTTGGATACCAATGGAACTTAATAAAAACTTTAAAAACATAAAACATGCATATGCAAACATGCATATAAACTCAAATTCTTCTCCCCCTTTTTGTCAATCATCAACAAAGGGGTTTAAAAACAAAAA
>JAVJIF010021646.1:0-51906 GCA_038442645.1 Agave tequilana
TCAAAGAAAACAATAAAACAATGTTCTCCCCCTTTTTGTCTTAAAAAAAAATATCAATAATGGGTGAAATCAAATAAAAATATTATGATACCAATAAAAAAAATATATCAATTTAGTGCATCATGGTATCAATTGAAAATAAATAAAACATACCAATTGAAAGTACATAAAACAAATATTTTTAATATAAATTTAAATAAACATGTCTATATTAACCAATTGAAAGTAAATAAAACATGTTGAAGAAATCAACCAAAAATTTTGATATTAATTGAAAGATGTAAACATATAGACAATATTGATATCAATTGTAAAAAATTAGTACCAATTGAAAAAAAATTTTCATTAGGAGCATATGATACCAAAAATAATCAATATCATTTTTCAATCATTTTTCAACATAAAGTGTGAGAGTAAAATACCAAAGGTAAACAAAACCAATTGAAAAGTGAAATATGAATTTTCTCCCCTTTTATGAAATTTCAAACAAAACGATGCATAAGCTTGTATAAGATACCAATTGAAATATAATCAATTGAAATATAATAGTTATTTAAGAAATCAAGCTTAGCATAATTAAAATTTGTGCTCAAAGATATAGAGATATAGTAAGCACAAATAAAGCATATATATATATGTATGAAAAATTAAATACCAATCGAAATTGATACTATTTGAAGTGTAAGCATACATATATAAAAATATATATGAGTATATAAAAAGGAATGTCAATAGTGATACCAATTGAAAAGATCCAATGATACCAATTGAAAACATAATAAGATCAAGTGTATAACTCATACTTCCTTCCACCCATTTCATGCACATGTTTAAAAGGATTTTCAATAATAAGCATACAAGGCATGGTCGCCCAACCAACCGCCCTTATAAGGGTAGGGGTTTTCAAAAATAAGTTTAAAAATATAGTATGTTTGAAAAGCTCTACCATAATGAAGAATACGAACTAGTTATAAGAAAAATTTGTAAACTAGTACGAAATCCTTCAAGTAAGGAATAAAATAAAAATATATTTCATGAAAAACATGTAAATCACATGATCACCAAACACTCAAAATCTATAAAGCACAAATTGTACTCATGAAAACAAAATCATGAGAAAAACATTAAATAAAGTGAGTGTATAAGAGTTATGTGAAACACATTATCATGAAACTAGGCAATCGAGCTCAAAATGAAATTCCTTAAAACATGAAAGTCATCAAAACTAGAATCCTTCAAGGTATATGTATGTCTTATACAAACTAAAGTATACATATATATCCAAACACGAATGAGTCCACAAAAGTATATGCATGAAGGCAAGTGGCTCAAGGATGTATATGTATAGCTAATAGTTTAGACAAAATAGACATATACATGAAGTTAAACATTCACATGAAAACATGTACAAAATGGGAATACAAATCAAATGTATGAATCATCAAAAACTAGGCTATACTAGTACATCTAATAAGTACAAATGAGCATTCAAGCACAAATACATAATAATCTATTTGTGGCTCACTAGTTGTACAAGTACATATCCAAGTTTTAATGAAAACTATCATCTAAACATGTAATCAAAACATGAAGCATAGAAATCAAAATAAAAACTCATATGATCATTATGGCAAATGCACATGCATTAGATCTAGGACATACACATTAGTTAAACGAAAGTGAGAACACTAAATATGGGTCCATATAAACATGGGTGTCTCAAATACTAATCATGCATGTCATAGGACTAATAAACATGGCATATGACATATTGAACATTAAAACAAGACATGCTATAAATGAATGATCTAACAGCATGCAAACATAAATAAGGAGTAAGAGATAGTTACCAAAACCATGAGGGCAACTCTCCATGTCTCCAAAACAAGGTGGTCCTCCCACCAAACTTTCCTTGAAAGTGATGCATCCACTATGTCATCTTTAGGCTCGGAATGCATCCGCCTCAAGGCACCATCGCTCTCACGTCATGCGAGAGCCCACTCCTACATCAAATAACATAGGGGTGGTCTTTGGTACCCATACTCTTTTGGGTCCATGGGGTTAGCTCCTTTCCTAACCCAAACAAACTTAGTTGCTAAATTTGAATCATGTATATGATCATAACAAAACTTAGCAAGGTGGCCCTTACGTCCACAATGTGTACATGTGTACACATGAGCATACATTGTGTGATGGGTGTGAATGTGGGAAGCATGTGTATGCCGTGGTTTGTGTGCAAGCATAGGAGGAACTTGTTTCTTTCGAAACAAAGATTCCAAACGTGAGTGTTTTATGGCACATTGGCTCAAAGTGGAGTCCAAACAATAAACACTCTTCTTAAGCATAGATATATCATTTTCAATTATAGAAGAGGTGCATGCAATAGATGAGTTAGAATGTAAAGCTACACTAGTATGGCAAACATGTGTATCTAAATCATTTTTCAAAGAAATGTTTTCTTTAGACATCAAATCCAATTCCTTTGAAATAGAAACAATTTTCAATTTTAAAGATTCATTTCTTTTACAACAAAATCAAGTTTTAAAGACAAGTTTTCATTTTTCTTCAAAATATCATTACAATCATTTTTATTTTTTAAAATCTTGTTTTCATTTAGGGCAAGATCAAGTTGAGATTTAAGTGAGTCACGTTCACTTGAAATCTCAACCCTTTTTTGCAAAGCAATCTCAAGACTAGAAGATAAATTTTTATTTTCTTCTTTTACACTAAGACTATCCTTTTTCAAAAGTTTGTATTTGAAATCAAATTTTCACAATTTTTAGCAAGTTCATCATTTAAGGCTTGTGCATCCATGCACTCATTGCAATATGAACTAGTAGTAGCATCTAGTTGAGTTTTCGATTGTACCTCAAGGGAGTCATTCCCTTGGACCATGAAGCAACGTTCGTCGAACTCGTCTCGACTAGATTTCCTCTTCTTATTGATAAGCATTGGTAGCTCAGGAGATGTCAAAATGTTCCATACTGCAAAAGCGGATCATAGTGAGAAAACACATGTAAATATTTTTTATCAAGGGATGCTCTAAGTGCCTTTAGGGCTAGTGTATTGGCCTCTATATGCTTGCTATCACTAAGGTAGGATTCCTTGGTAATGGCAAGGTAAACTTTATAACCTAGAGCTTTTAAATGACAACTCAATAATCTTTCATATATCAAGTTTAGAGATATCAAACATGGGAGGGCTATCCATGAGTGCAAACTATATGTGTGCGAATGCAAATGCAAATGATTGATTAGCAAAACCAAGATCACACTCCTAGGTGGTTAAACCTAATATCAGGAGCGTAGGCTCTGATACCAATTGTAAGTACACCTAGAGGGGGGATGAATAGGTGTACGGCTAATCTATGAACAAAAATGCGAAAATTAAAAACTAAATTGCAACACACTTAGTGTAACCAACGAGTGTAGCCGAATTCCTGGTGAAGGGCTCTGGACTAACTCCTCTTGATTCCTTTGAATAAGAGTTAAAGTGCTATATGAAGATCTCGTAGTTAAACACAAGTGAGGCACACAAACAATCACAACCAAGCATATAAAATGATATGACAATATGAATCAATGCAAGGCACAATATAAAAGAAAGAGTAGAGTTAAGAGTTAATGGATCAAACGCAAACACAAGGATATGTTTCGAGGTTCGAGCACCCAGCTCTACGTCCCCGCCTTCACGCAGAAGGATTTCTACTAACTTGTCCATACAGGACTCCCACACAGGGAACCTCCACTGAGGATTTGGGCAATACATTAACAGGGAGTACACAACTCCTCTCTCCAACAAATACAACCTCTACACTTAGAGGTTAGGCACAAAGCCACTCAAACACAATCACCTCACACTTGAGGGATGGGCACAAAGCCAAACAACCAATCAATCTCTCACTAGAGGGATAGAGCACAAAGCCACCACTCTAACAATCAACCTCTACACGAGAGGTACATCACAAATAAGGAGGGTTTATAACTTGGTGATCACAAAGACCACAAACCAATTTCTTTCTCACTAAACAATGATCCTATAGATAGGATAGCAAGATAAGCTCAAGTGTGAGAAAGCAAAGTGTTTTGAACAAAGAAAATCACTTGAGAAAAACTCCAAATAGATACAGAATTTTTAGACCAAAAATCAATTCCCAAAAGACTATTTTCTTTGAATTATCAAACACTTTAAAAACAAATAGAAAATAAGAATTTTGAACCCAAAAACTTTTTGCTAAAAAAACACTTAAGGAGTATGAAATTTCTCTCTAAAAATCTTATATAAAACCAACTCTTGAATGGGGTATATATAGCCCTCAAGAGAATCTGCCCGTTGGTAGTTGACAAGGCCCAGATTGGCCTTCAGGTCGACCGGCCGGTGGACCGCCAAGGGTCAGAAAATTGACCGTTGAGCCTGCCGGTCGACCGCCCGATCGACCGCGTCCAGAACCAGAGAGCAACGGCTCTCTCGTCGGTCGACCGCCCGGTCGACCGGGCCAACCCGATAGTGGGTTGACTTCAGTCGGTCGACCGCTCGGTCGACCGGCCAAACAAGCTGGCCTGCGTGCACGTCCTTGTGCACGTCAGTCGACCGGTCCGGTCGACGACCACTGGTCCGGTCGACCGCCAGGGCCTGGCAGGGCAAATTTCAGAACTTGAAAACTGGGTTTTTAATATCTAATTAAATCCCATAAAATCTCTAAAAATCCACAAAAATAGTTTCAGTATAATACTTTGATATACAAACATGTTTGAGTAAAATTAAACCATGTTACAAACATTTTGAACTATTTTTGTAACTTAGAAATTTTGCCGAAAACCAAACTCCGTATTTTATAAAACTTGGATTTTTGAAATGGAAAATCGTTTTGTCCAAAACTAATCCAAATACGAAAGCATGATATTTAAACAACTTGAAGCATGTTGTATATGGATATAATCCAATATACATGAAAGATATATATATATATATATATATATATATATATATCAATGTTTTTGACATTAAATCTGAAAATAAGTTTTGTTAAAATACCAAAACTCCAAACCCATGAAATAGACTATCAAACTAAGTTTGTTTAAATAGTTGAAGCATAGATGTATATAGAACAAATCTAATATACATTAAACCATGTAAACTTGTTTTGATTCTATCTATTCATGAAAACCAAGATCGGTTAAGCTAAAAACTGAAAACCAATAAACATGAAACTTATGTGTGTTGTGAACTTGAGCATATCACACTATCTAATCTTTAACAATGGATCTAAACTAACTATTCTAAAACAAACCGAGATCTTCTTGTAGAGCGCCGTCTCCAAGTCGACTCGATCCAAACGTGATCCACCGAGCTTGACTCCAACGAGTGCTAGATATGAACTTTGACGCTCGGGCTCTTGAATCACCATGTGAAAGCTCCAAAACACCTTTGTTGAAGCTAATCACCTACTAATATCCTGGTAAATATCTGAAACTAAATATCCCAAGATTATTAGTAAACTATAACTACATAAGTTAATCATCATCAAAACTAGAGTGGAAGGCCTCTGGGCCAACACTTATGAATATTTATTTATTTATTTTTCACTTTTTTTCTTATTTTATTAGTTAGACATATATATATTATAAATTTCTGTTCAACTTTCTCTTTTTCTTTCCGCTTTTCTCAATTTCTGTCTACTTTTATAAATTTTGTCCAACTTTTTAAGAAGGTGGACAGAAAGTTAAGAAAGTGTCAAATATTCCAATATGTGGACAGAAAAAGTAAAAAGTGGACAAAAATTTTAGCAGTGAGACAAAATTTTTAATATAGAGGTGCGAATTATGTTGACTTCAAAATTTATTGTTAACTTGACCAAAATATTTATAAAATTGTTTAAATATTTGAAAAATAAAATTATAAAACAAAACAAAAAGTAATTAATGACTTGTTTAATAAAACCATTTAACCTATATTGTTTATGAAACAAAATCAAAAAAAATAATTAGTTTTGGTTAAATAGTAAAAAGGTTTTCACTGTTAAAATAATTAGCAAATTATTCATAAGTTATGAATATTTATTTATTTTCACTTATTTGTTTGTTTATTTTATTAATTTAAATATAAATAAATTATAATTTTTGGTCCAACTTATTTCTTTTTTGTCCACTTTCCTCAATTTCTATCTACTTTTATAAACTATCCAACTTTTAAGAAAGTAGACAGAAAGTTAAGAAAGTGATCAAATATTTCAATATGTAGAGAGAAAAAGTTAAAAGTGAACAGAAATTTTAGCATGGAACAAATTTTTCAATATGGAGTTGCGGACCATGTTGACTTCAAAATTTATGTTAACTTGACCAAAATATTCATAAAATCGGTTAAATATTTGAAAAATGTAATTATAAATGAAAATAAAAAGTAAATAAGGGCTCGTTTAATAAAACCATTTAATCAATATTATTTATAAAACAAAAACCAAAAACGTAATTTAGTTTTGGTTAAACAGTAAAGAGGTTTTTACTGTTAACATAATTAACAATTTATTCATAACTTATGAATATTTATTTATTTATTTATTTTCACTTGCTTGTTTGTTTATTTTATTAATTTAAAAATATATTTATTATAAATTTCTGTCCAACTAACTTCAATTCTGTCCACTTTCCTTAATTTATGTCTACTTTTATAAATTTTGTCCAACTTTTTAAGAAAGTGGAGAGGAAGTTAAGAAAGTGAGCATATATTCTAATATGTGGACAAAAAAGGGAGAAGTGGACAGAAATTTTAGCAGTGGGACAGATTTTTCAATATGGAGGGGTGGACTATGTTGACTTCAAAATTTATTGTTAACTTGATCAAAATATTTATAAAATCATATAAATATTCGAAGAATGAAATTATAGAACGAAAACAAAAACTAATTAATGATTTTTTAATAAAACCATTTAACCTATATTGTTTATAAAACAAAAGGCAAAATAATAATTTAGTCTTAGTTAAATAGTAAATATGATTTCACCGTTAACATAAATAGCAATTTATTCATAACTTATGAATATTTATTTATTTATTTACTTATTTGTTTGTTTATTTTATTAATTTAAAAATATATATTATATATTTATGTCCAATTTTACTCTTTACAGTCCACCTTCATAATTGATGTCTACTTTTATTAATTTTGTCCAACTTTTTAATAGTAGATAGAAAGTTAAGAAAACGGTCAAAATTTTCAATATGTGAACAGAAAAAGTCAAAAGTGGACAGTAAGATTCACAAATTTCTGCCCTCGCTTTTTTATATTACAAATTTATCACAAATTGCAATTTCATTTCACCCAAATTGATATCCTTAAATTCACCAAGCTCATTACAAATACCAGCAAGATTATCTCAAATTAAGTAAATTTCAAAAAATTAATTTGTCATCCCAAAAGAAAAATATAAAATAAAATAATACCCACAAAAATAAAATTTGGCATCCCTCCACCTCTGTGCTCCAATTTTTTCACATATACAGACCAAATTTTATCAAAATTTAATATTCAAAAATTAATTCCCGCCAAATTAATTAAGCAATGAAATTTGAGAACCTCTCCGCTCTGTTTCTCCATCAATTTCCACAAAATTAATACCCAATAAAATTTATTAATACCCACAAAAATTATTTCATCACAAATTCAGAAATTAAACAAAGTTCCCAAAAAATCCATCAAATTCATCTTCACAGCATTGCTCACAAAAATTAAAATCCATCAAATTCTCTCTAAAAAAGAAACAATGCCTAGGACCTCGAGCACCGCCCAGCACCACCACCAGCACCACCCTCAGCAACACTCGTTCTCACTGCTCGCTCTCGCCGGCGAACTACAAGATCTCAGCGATCTTGCTCTCCACTGCTCCCTCTCCACTTCTCGATCTCGAACGAGGGCGGAGGTCGAGCGTGAAAGTACACCTAGAGGGGGGGTGAATAAGTGTATGGCTAATTTATGAACAATAATGCGAAAATTTAAAACTAATTGCAACACACTTAGTGTAACCAAAGAGTGTAGCCGAATTCCCGGTGAAGGGCTCTGGACTAACTCCTCTTGATTCCTCTGAATAAGAGTTGAGGTGCTATATGAAGCTCTCGTGGTTAAACACAAGTGAGGCACACACAAACAACACAAGCATGTATGATATGACAATATGGATCAATGCACAAAGTAAGAGAGAGTTAGAGAAAGTGGAACAATCGCAAACACACGGATATGTTTCGAGATTCGAGCACACAACTTTACGTCCCCGCCTTCACACAGAAGGATCTCTACTAACTCGTCCACACAGGACTTCCCACACAGGGAACCTCCACTGAGGATTTTGGGCAATACAATAACTGGGAGTACACAACTCCTCTCTCAACCAAATACAACACAACCTCTACACTAGCACAAAGCCAACACAAATCAACCTCACAAAATGAGGGATGGGCACAAAGCCAAACAACCAATCAACCTCTCACTAGAGGAATAGGGCACAAAGCCACCACTCCAATAATCAACCTCTATACAAGAGGGATATCACAAATAAGGAGGGTTTACAACTTGGTGATCATAAAGACCACAAACCAATTTCTTTTCCCACAAAAACAAAGATCCTAATAGATAGGATAGAATGATAAGCTTAAGTGAGAAAATAAAGTGTTTGAAAATGAAAACAACAAAGAAAAACACTTGGGAAAATCACAAGATAGATATTGAAATAAAGATCAAAAACCAATTCCCAAATACTCTCTTTTTCTTTGAATTTTCCAACACTTTAAAAAACAAATGAAGATAGATCTTTTGAACCCAAAACTCTTTTGAAAACTTGCTGTTTAAACACTAGAGAAGTAGGAAAATTTTGCTCTCAAAATTCTTATTGAAAACAGCTCTTGAATGGGGTATTTATAACCCCCAAGAAAATCTGCCCGTTAGCAGCTGGAAAGGGACAGAATGCCCTTCCGGTCGACCGGCCGGTCGACTGGCCAACGGTCAAAAAATGACCGTTGAGCCCAGCGGTCGACCGCCCGGTCGACCGTTGTAGGCTGTCTAAAAGTCACTAAAAGACAAGCCAATAAAAGCAGAGTCTCAAGTTCTAGACGCGAGGTATCGACACCCGCGTCTCAGCATCAAGGCGCGACGTATCGACACCCGCGTCTCAGCATCAAGGCGCGTTGGCTCGACACCCGCGTCTCAGCATCAAGGCGCGTTGGCTCGACACCCGCGTCTCAGCATCAAGGCGCGTTGGCTCGACACCCGCGTCTCAGCATCAAGGCGCGTTGGCTCGACACGCGCGTCTCAGCATCAAGGCGCGTGGGCTCGACACCCGCGTCTCAGCATCAAGGCGCGTGGGCTCGACACCCGCGTCTCAGCAACAAGGCGCGTGGGTCTAAACCCGCGCCTCAGTTGTAACCACCCGGAATACGGGGCCAGTCACCGCACAAGTAGCGGGAAGTGGCCCCTCATTGTGGAGCGTTTTCAGGGGGCACGTTCACCCCTGGGACCTCTATAAATAGCCTTGTTTGCATCAACAAACGGGGCGGTAAAAAAAGGATCGGGCATCGAAGATCAGGGCAGGATCGGGCATCGACGATCGACAGGGCGACTATCATCACAGGCATCAAAGAGGAGATCATCAACAAAGAGAGAGCTCAGACTCTTCGTCAATCTTGCTGCGTACCAGCTGCTCTTCGCCTACCTTCTCTTTGAGAGTTTTGGTAGACGAAGCTGTGTTACTCCTTCTACCTGCCGAAGAGAAGATCCCCGAAGGTCCAGACGGTCATCCGGTCAACGGAGAACAAGATTCACTCTCCACCGCCACACGAAGAACCCAGCCTTAAACAAAGGGGGGATTCAAGATTCAACATCCTCCCTCCCTTGTAACTGGAAGGAAAAGTCTGGTTGTAATAGTTTCATTTGATTCAAGGAAATCTTTACACCCATCACTATCTCTTTCTTTCCGGCGCGTACAAGAGATGGCGACTCCGCTGGGGAATACATTTGTCACGAGGAGCAAATAGTGGCGCAGGATGACGTCCACCATAAGGGGAAGATGGTTGAATCGCTCGTTGTCGAGTTCGACCAGGCGAAGTACGAAGAGTTTCTCTCTTCCGGCTCCAAGAGCCCAAAGACCTGCGTCTGCCGCCGGGTCTCGACGGGGAATGGCCTCGAGGCCCGATCTGTGGCTTTCTCGAGCTCCCCTGCTGCCGACTGTGCCAAGCAAGGTACACGCGCCAACGCCTCTCAGAAGGCCCGCGTGGTCCCAGGCACATCTGCCTTTGCGACCAACCGCGTCGCACAGAACACCCGCGTCAGCGTCTCTCAGGAGACCCGCGTGGTCAAAGTCCCTGGTGTCCAGCATCAGGATGTCGTTGGTCTCTCTCCACCTCCTCGACGCAATCGAAACGCTGAGCGTCGACAGAGGAGACGTGCGCGTCAGCTGCAAGTTGGAACCGTTGGTTGTCTAACTAAGGCTGGACGCGACGTACAATCTCGCGCCTTGCCCGCGCCACGTCCAGTACGTGAAATCCGCGTTTGGCGCCCCAAACGCGAGATTCCTTCAGTTAGGTCCTCTGAGGACCAACTCACCAAACGCCAAGATGAGACCTCTGCGCCTCGTCAAGCGCAAGAGGCACGAGCCCATAGGCGTGGGGCCCAGCAGCCCATCCTCTCTCAAGTGTCTCTGCTCCGACACACCAAATAGCAATGCGACAGGCGCGTTTTGTCTCAACAGAGACGCCAGACGCGCGCTGAACAGCTGCGGCGCAAGAACCGCGTCCCTGATGCCTGCGTCCAGGCTGTACAGCACATGGATGCCTCCCGTCTTCGACGTTGCGAGGCTAATCTTTTCAATCCCCCTCCCATGGATTTGAGGGATTATCTGACGAAGAAAAGAAGTGCCAATCAGACCACTTCGTCGTGTTGCTGCCAACTGCTCATCCATATGCTCTCTGAGTGCCGTTGCGGATCAGGCGTACATCAGCAGTCTTTAGTCAGACAGCTGACCCTGATTCCCCCGTCAGCGAAAAGAAGACGTTCCCACAGAAGGAGAACCTTTTCTGACATTGAGTACCCGGAGCTCACTGCGAATATGACAAGCAGGAGCAAGGGAAAATAACTTGCAGTCAGCTCAGACGAGTCCGAGTCTGACTCTGAACCGGAAGGGGTGTATCGACACACTCGCACCCGGACTGGGGCCATTCCCCCAATTGACTATAATGCCTTGGCCCATGGCATTAAAGTGAATGATTCTCACTCCACCGTAGCGGAATCGAGGGCTTTGAACTCTTCCGTCGAGAAGGAGACCTCCGCCTACATGACAGGCACTCCTGAGGAGACGACTAGACGTATAGAGCAGATCCAGAAGGCACAAATGGATATGATTCTTTCTCAGCAGGAATCTATCGACTCCCTCAAGCAGGCAATTGCACAGCTGCTCGAAGACAGGAGGAAATCTCCTCTTAAAAGTCAAAGGGCAAAGGGAGAGAGAGGGAGAAAGCTCATCTTCCGAACCTTCTGAGGAGACGCGGCGATCTGCTGCGGATTGACCCAAATCCTCGTCGCAAGTAAAAGGCGACCAAGACCAGAGAAAGGCTCATGCTAAGAGAATGAGTCAATTGGAGCAACGCATCGAGACCCTCACTAACCGTAAAGGCCTCCAAGAAGCGGGAGTGGTCCGGCCCTATCCGGCGGAGTGGGACTTAGTTCCATACCCTCCCAAGTTCAAAGCTCCAACTCTCCAAGCCTTTGATGGGAAGGGGTTACCCAACCAGCACATCTACTACTTCAAATCCCAAACGGGAATGTAGTAGACAACGATGCTATCTTGGCGCGTCTGTTCATCGGAACCCTGAAAGGACTGGCCTTTGAATGGTTTATGAAGCTCCCAGAAGGTTCCATTAAGAACTGGGGCGATTTAGAGAAGTTGTTCTTAACACGCTTCTTCGAAGATGACTCCGAAGTCACGATGCCCACCCTTTTGGCTACCAAACAGCGAAAAGGGGAGTCCGTCAAATCTTTCGTGGAAAGATTTCGGAACATGGCACTCCGGTGTCCAAGCGGTATGACCCAGGCCACCCTGGTGGAAACATGCCGCCACAATCTCCAAACCTCACTCCTTGCTCAAATAGGAGTTGCTGAAAGCCGCACCTGAAAGCAATTAGTCCAACAAGGTGAACAGGCTGAGGAGATTGTCGCCCGCGTCAGAGCGGAGGAAGGTAAGCCTAGGCCAGAAAGATCGACAAGGCGTGCGCCAGACACATCCTTCCAAACAAAGCGGAAGGATAATTTGGCAACGGAGACCAAATCTCCCGCCAAACCTCAATCAGGCAAGGCGAGTGGCTCTTCAAGTCAGCCTCGCGCCAACAAGCAATATTCCTTTAAGGAGGAACATGTCGATTCACTCTTCAAACTACTTAACAAGAGCAATCGACTGAAACTCCCTGAAGTTAGGCGCCCAGAGGAAGTCGGCAAGACCGACAATCCCAACTACTGCATGTATCACAGGATGTTGGGACACCCCACCAAAGTTGCTACGTCTTCAAGGACATCCTTCAGGCTCTGATTGACGCGGAGGTGTTAAAGCTCCGACCAGAGCAGAAGAAGGTGACGGCTAATGTGACGTCGGTTCTCCAGTTCGGAAGACAACCCCCAACGCCTGCGGGGGTAACTCCTGTTCCGAGAGGAGAGCTAAGAGTGGTCAACACAGACCCTCACCAGCAGCAAGAGAAAGGCTTGGTACCCGTCCCTACACCTCAAGGGGAAATCATGTGGGTCCACCCTGACCTTGTCGATGCACGGCAATGGACTACTGTGACCAACAGGAAATCCAAAGGCAAGGCAAAAGCCTCGTCTTGCAACGTGGTATGCGCCTCTTCCCGAGAAGCGGAGACTGATATCCCTTCACTGACCGACTCAGAGGAGGAAACGATAGTCTTGGCCGCAGAGCCCAACCAACCGATGGCGGGAACCCGTTCAGGACAGGTGTACTTGAAACAGTACGGC
The DNA here is from genome assembly GCA_038442645.1 of Agave tequilana. NCBI lineage: Eukaryota > Viridiplantae > Streptophyta > Magnoliopsida > Asparagales > Asparagaceae > Agave > Agave tequilana. Next base: position 13,004 of record JAVJIF010021646.1, read on the forward strand.
GAGACGGCAGTAGCCCCTTCACAACCAACTGCGGAGCCAGTCAGGCCCTCCACAAAGCCACCTGTGGAGAAGCAGAAGGAGACTCGATTTTCTCGAGCCCTTCAAAAGGGCATCGCGGAAGGATCTACGGCACCTTACCGCTTTGATGTCCTGGCTCAGTTGGCCAACATTCCGGCACGCATTACCTTGTATGAACTTCTTAGACTATCAAAGTCGACCAGGGAAGCTCTGCAAGAAGCTCTGGCAAATGCTGAGGTCTTCATGACCCAGGTGCTGAAGGAGGAAGATGTAGAGGATTGCCTCCACACCTTCCAGAATGCCCCATGCATCACCTTCACGGCAGATGATATGTAGGTGAAAGGGAAGCATGATCGACCCCTGTACTTCACAGGGTATATTGGATCGTCCGAGGTGAACCGCATCCAGGTAGATCCAGGGTCCGCGTTGAGCATCATGCCTCGCCGGGTCATGCAACATCTCGGCATTCCTACCCATCGTTTGAGCCCCACCCAGATGACTATCTATGGGTTCAATGCCAACCAGACCCGTCCGATGGGGAAGATCAAGCTCAGATGTCAGATTGGAAGCCTCAAGTCGGAAGTGACATGCTACATCATCGACGCCGACACTTCCTACAATCTATTGCTGGGACGACCGTGGATTCACCGCAACTCCATCGTTCCTTCCACTCTCCACCAAGTCATGAAATACATTGACGGGAGTGGAAATGTGCAGACGTTGATCGCCGAAAGGTATCCGTTCAAAGGGGTCGAGAATTATTTCACCGACTCTTTGCTGTACCAAGATCCGGTGGAGACGGATGAAGCCCCACAACCAGAGGAGCCAGACTCTGGTAATGAGGCTGACACTGAGCCTGAGAAAGAAGAGTGCCTGTGGGAGTTAGAACCACTTGTAACGGGCACTAATAAGCCCGATGTCGATAATACCACCGATGATGTAGGCGGTTGGTATATTAATGAAGATTTAGATTTTGCGTATTTTTCTGTGTGTGCTTCTGATTCAATACCGTCAGATACTAGCACTGATATAGATGACGATCTCTGGTCGGCAATGGGTGCCTTAACATCATTACATGTACCAGTGAAATCGTCCTTCGAGACGTACCAAGACAATGGTAATGAGCAAGAATCTATATTTATGGTTCCAGCAAGACGGAAAGGCCAAAAACCAATTCTTTTTGGGCGAATCTCGTCTGAACCAACGCCCTGTGAAGAATCGGAAGGCGAGGAAGAATCCCCTCAGTTCGATCATTACGAACCAACAGCGCTCAAAATAATGAGATGCATGGGGTACGACCTGACCAACAAACCCGGGTTGAACTTCGGCAAAGGAAGGAGGACGTTGCTTCAATCCTTTGTGCCGAAAGGGAAGGCCCCCGATTATTATCATCGGACGCGCCGGGGGTTCGGCTCTGTATCAACTCCGGTCCCATCAGCCTCCGATTCTCAAGAATCGTCGAGCAACGATTACTCTTCAGACACATCATCTTGGGAGTCAGATATCAGTGTCGGCAACATCTTCAAGGAACTTTCAGTGAACATGGTTTCGACAAGCCACCTGGAAGATGGAAATGAAGAAATGATCCAATCTGATACAGATCCTTGGATCAAACATTTAAATGCTCTTTGGGATACCCGCTTTGAACAGCGCGAGCCACCCACAGAAGACAAGGTTGTTCAGATCAACCTAGGAGATGAGGCTAACCCTAAGCCCATCTTCATAAGTGACGGCCTGTCACCTTCGGAGAAGAAAGATCTAATATCTCTTGTACAAGAGTATATAGACGTCTTCGCCTGGAATTATGAGGACATGCCAGGACTTGATCCTCAAGTGGCTATGCACCGCCTCAATATCAATCCGGACGTAAAACCTGTCAAACAACAGCAGCGACGGTTCCGTCCAGAAATAATGGAGGCAATTTAATTAAAAGTCAGAAAACTTATTGATTCTGGCTTCATCAGGGAAGAACAACATCCCGACTGGGTAGCCAACATTGTCCCAGTTGCCAAGAAGAACGGGAAGATCCGGATCTGCATCGACTTCCGTGATCTAAACAAGGCTTGTCCCAAAGACGAATTCCCATTGCCAATCACAGATGTCATGATTGACAATACTTGTGGATTCGAACGAATGTCCTTCATGGATGGATTCTCAGGATACAATCAAATCAAAATGTATCCTGACGATGAAAAGCACACCTCCTTCAGGACACCATTGGGGTTTATTGCTATACCGTCATGCCCTTCGGACTGAAAAATGCAGGGGCAACATACCAAAGGGCCATGAACGCCATTTTCCATCAGCAAATACGCAAAACGGTGAAATGTTATGTTGATGACATCGCGGTAAAAAGCCGCACTAAAGGTGATCACATAGCGGACCTGAAGGTGGTCTTCGACATCATGCAGGCTCATCAATTGAAGATGAATCCACAAAGTCCTTCCTGGGGGTGGCCAGTGGCAAATTCTTAGGATTTGTTGTAACATCCACCGGAATTCACTTGGACCCGGAAAAGGTTCGCGCTATCCAGGAGATGCAACCTCCGAGAAATCTCAAGGAACTCAGGGGATTGCAAGGACGATTGGCGTACATCCGTAGGTTCATCTCAAACCTCTCCGGAAGATGCCAACCCTTCACTAAGCTAATGAAGAAGGGTGTCTCGTTCATTTGGGACGACGCTTGCCAACAAGCGTTCGGAAATTAAACAATACCTCACCCAACCACTAGTCCTTGCAGCTCCGGTATCCGGAAAGCCTTTCCTGGTATACGTCCAGGCAATGGATCATTCTTTAGGAGCTCTACTAGCTCAGAATGATGATCGAGGACAAGAGTAAGCAATCTACTATCTGAGTAGAACAATGATCGGAGCCGAACATCGGTATAACCCGATCGAGAAGGAATGTTTGGCACTGGTGTTCGCTATCCAGAAAATGCGACACTATCTGGTAGGCCAAACTATAAACGTCATATCAAAAGTTAACCCCCTGAGGTTACTTATGACTAAACCTTCATCGCTAAATGGCCGACTGGCAAAATAGGCCATATTGCTCTCCCAATATGAGATGCGCTTTTTACCACAAAAGGCCATTAAGGGACAAGCAGTCGCGGATTTCCTAGCTGAGCACCCAGATCCGAGGGCAGCCAAAGTCTACGAGGATCTCCCAGATGAAGTTGCTGAAGTCTGCCTGACTCAGACATCGTTCGAAAGTCAAGTATGGCAACTTTTCTTCGACGGTGCATCAAGAACAAGCCCGAAGGGACACGTAGTAGCAGGGGTAGGAGTAGTACTCGTATCCCCACAAAATTATGTGATTCCCCGAGCTGTCTCATTAACTGAGCCTTGTTTCAACAATGTGACGGAGTACAACGCTCTTTTGATTGGGATGCAATTCGCCGATGAGATTGGCGTTAAAAATCTCGAGGCATATGGTGATTCTAAACTCATCGTCAGCCAAGTTCGCGGAGAGTACGAAGTCAGACATGAAGACCTAGTACCCTATCACAACGCAACTATCCACATGGCCGAGAGGTTCACAAACTTCTACATCGATCATGTACCGCGCAGGCAAAATGCGCATGCAGATGCACTGGCGTCCCTCGCGGCCTCCTTAGCTCTTCCAGCTGGAGCAATGGAGAAGGTATTCGTCTACAGCCACGACCTGTATTGCCCGAGAACTGCCCTCGAAGACTATCAGGAGTCAAAGGGAGAGTATCAAGGCAAAGAAGCGCTGGAATTGTCAACCGGGTCAGAGCTTAAAGACTGGCGATTCCCCTATATCGACTATGTCTTGTATGGCATCCTGCCTGAGGACGCCAAGAAAGCGGCTGCCATTCGAAGGAAAGCCCCTAAATTTTACTACAATGCGATTACACGAATATTGTATCGTCGATCGCATGACGGGGTCTTGCTCCGGTGCCTCTCACCAAAAGAAGCCAAGAGATATTGAGGGAAGCCCATGACGGTATGTGTGAAGCCCATCAACCTGGCCCAAAACTGGCACATCGACTTCAAAGATTGGGTTATTATTGGCCCAAGATGATTGCTGACGCCGTCACCTATGCTAAAAGGTGTCACGCTTGCCAAGTGCATGGGGATTTCATCCATCAAGCACCGGGATACCTCCACTCTACGACCTCTACTTGGCCATTTGAAATGTGGGGGATGGATGTGGTTGGCCCCATCAGCCCACCATCATCAAAAGGACATCGGTTCATTTTGGCAATAACCGATTATTTCTCTAAGTGGGCTGAGGCCATTCCTTTGAAGGAGGTCAAATCGTCGAACGTGATCAAGTTCGTGAAACATCACGTTATTTACCGTTTTGGTGTACCTCGGCGAATTGTCCATGACAATGGACCTCAGTTCATTAGCCAGGCTTTCCAGAGATTCTGCGCTAAGTTCAGAATCCAGAGTGTGTCCTCAACGGCATACTATCCCGCCGCTAACGGCCTCGCAGAAGCTTTCAACAAGACCATTGGTAAGCTTCTCAAAAAGTTCGTCTCGAAAAGTCAACGGGACTGGGACGACAAACTAGGTGAATGCTTATGGGCCTATCGCACAACTGTGCGAACCCCAACTAAAACTACGCCATTTTCTTTGGTATACGGATGTGAAGCCGTACTCCCATTGGAAATCCAAATTCCATCTCTACGCGTCGCCTTGACAGCGGAGATGACAACAGAGGAGAAGCATCGACAGTGACTCCAGGAACTGGAGGCCTTAGACGATAAGCGTTTGCAGGCCCAACAGCAAATCGAGCTCTACCAGGCTCGAATTACCAAAGCCTTCAACAAGAAAGTTAAAATGCGAACTTTTAAGAAAGGCGATCTTGTCTTAGCCGTCAGAAGACCCATGGTAATGACGCACAAGACAAAAGGAAAATTCCAACCCAAATGGGAAGGATCATTTGTAGTAGAGTCAGTCTACTCAAATGGGTCATATCGCCTCATAACCTCGAATGGCGATACACTCATGATGCTGATCAATGGCAGGTTCCTGAAGAAATACTATCCTTAGATGGTATTCTCCCGCTGATCAAGTTAAAAGTACACCTCTGATCAAAGTAAGAAGAATTTCTTCATTATAACATCCGACGCCCCCGACGGCTAAGGATAGAAGAAAATGTTGGCTTCTAAGCCCAACATAAATCTTCGACAACTCATCATGCTGAGGGGAATAGCATGGCTAGCCCAACTCAAACGGTAGTTGGTAAAGGCACCTCAAATCCGTTGACAGCTGAGGGTTTGCTAAAAATCCTGAGTGGACTTGGCTCCACTCCTTCCTCCAAAATCCCTTACCAATTCTCATATACAGAATGGTAGGTCTACAAAATACAACCATTACTAAGTTAACACTATACCTCTGGTAATGGAAACTTTTCAATATTCCTTATCGAGTACAAATTTTGCTTGTTAACTCTACACGGAGTATCAAACTTTCAAATTTGCCAAGTTAACACTACACCTCTGGCACTTCAAATTTTCACTTGTCAATTCTCACCAATAGAATGACAGGCCCTCAAATTACTCTTATCATGAGTCAATCTTTATCAAGTTAATATCACACCTCTGACAAATTACTGTTAAAGTTTAACACCACACCTCTAAACAGTAATCAAGTTTCTGCCAGGTTTAATATTACACCTCTGACAGTCACTTTTCTTCAGACTTCCACACCGAAGCTGAAATGGATGATGCTAAGTTAACACCACACCTCTAGCATCCAAGTCATTGCTAAGTTCAACAATACACCTATGGCCATGACTTTCCCTCGGACTTCCTTATGCAAGCCGAGATGACCAATGCTAAGTTCAACATTACACCTCTAGCATTACCCTCACTGTCAAGTTAAACATTACACCTATGACAGTGACACTTCTGAGTTAAGTTAATATCACACCTCTGACTCACATCCTTGTCAAGTTAACATTACACTTCTGACAAGACCACTTTCAACCCGTTAAGTTAATATCACACCTCTGACGGTAACAAACTTTCCTAGATTCCCCACGAGTCTAGTCCCACTTGTTATTCTCTTCAACAGAATAACAAGTCTACCTAAAAACATTGTTAGGTTAATACTACACCATCAACAGTGTTTCCATCAAATCCCCAGTTGAGCTCAATCAAGTTAATCTCAAACACTTGATAAAAGTTCACCCTCCCTGGGGGTACCAATTCTACTTGTCACTTTCTCTTATAAAGTGGCAGGTCCATCAAAAATTTCATCTCTGTCAAGTTAATATTACACCTCTGACAGTATCGTGAGAGTTCCTGAAATAGGATCTTTCTCCACAAAGTTTGACTTATTAAATTACCATCATGTAACGCCCCGATCCCACGGATACGGGGACGTCACTGCAACGCATATACGTAGGTCAGAAGGTGCCCCACGTATATACGCTAAGCAATAAGTACAACAAGTATCAGAGTACAACACAAAACGTGGTATATTCATATGCCAACTTACAAGATACAAATACAAGGTTATACAAGTTATGATAAGCAACATCACTTTACAAGTGTCTTTTATCACAACCCAAGTCCAAAGGAACGATATACAACCAGAAGCACAAAATGCTCACGTAATGGATGGAGATCCCGTGAACCAAAAGGAAGAGTCGGGCACGATGGGACTAGAGCTGGTCAGCCTGCTCGCAAAGATAAGCCCGGTCCTCTGTGGAAGGCTCCACTTCGTTCCAAGCCTCGGAATCTGAATATGCAAATCCAAGGGGTCAAGACATATAACAACAAATAAAAGATAGCCAAGTGACTAAGGATCATGATTAAAGATAATGGAGTAGTAATAAATAGCAACGAATAACAAGTGATGTAAACTCAATAAGATAAGGTCATATGCAATAAATCTACAATTAACGTCTTATTATTATTACTTGTCTTACTGTGATATCTAGCTATGTGACCCAGCGTCCCAGAGCACATAGATCCATATCCTAGTAAAGCAAGGTTGTTATTGGAAACAGCGGTTGTATCGACGAACTATGTTTACAGTGGGTCCCGTGCATGCCCGGGACCACGGTCCAGGGTGTTCCGTTGCTTGAAGACGGAACCAGCCGCAAGGCCTAACAGGAGGGTCTTATGTATGCCTTGTCATGACAGTAAACAGGAAAGGGAGCAAGCACTCCCCTCGGTCCCCTGGAGTACCACAGGTTAGACCGGAACATAATTGTACAATATACCTAAAACCACTGTAAACACGAACACATATCGATATCCGCATATTTCCCCCTGACCCCAATGTAAGTTGGTCTATTTTATATAATAAGTCGGGTATATCATGCTTGGTGTTTCAGTGATAGCATGAAGGGGTGGTGATACTTCACATTTAACAAGTTATGGAATAGCAATATGTAACATGAGTCATGAAGCATAATAAAGCAAGATCTATCAGGTAACAAGTCATGCAGTACAGGTATGAAGCATAAACAAAGCTAAAACAGTATACAAATATCAGGGAAAGGTCAGAAATTAAAAAGGAAAGGAGTCAGAAAACTGGCCCAGAATTAGGCTGTCGGTCGACCTCCGGTCGACTGCCGGTCGACTGGGGATATAACTGGCGGTCGGCTCCCGGTCGACTGCCGGTCGACCGTGCAGATGCCGTGAGCTCCAGGTTTTGGCCGGTCGACTACCGGTCGACTGGTCCATATTAATTCCCTAAGCCGGTCGAGTGGTCGGTCGACTGCCGCTCGACCGCCAGCTCAAAACTGTGCACGCTGTGCACATCGGTAGAGTGATCGGTCGACTGCCGGTCGACCGATCCTCTGGAATCTGCTACTGTTAAGGCAGAAAAGTCAGATTTTTAAGGGATTGGTTCTAACAGCCTAAAGATAGGATTTTATGTTATTAGGGGACCTGATCTATCAACACAAGTACACCACAACAGGGACTAGCCTTAGTGAGTAGATATACACACATGGGGAGGTTGGATTTGAGCTTTGATGACCTAAAAATTGGATTTTTATGGAACCATTTCACAAGAATTACTATCACAAGTAAATAGAGGGAATCTAGGTCTTGGTGAGTAAAGATACTCACTTGGGAAGGTTCAATTAGGAGCTTGATCCAATGGAGGAAGAGGGGCTACAATCCACAATCTTGAGTTGAAGGAGTTGCTCTAGGTGTTGCCTTGGGGAGTGATGGTTGAAATTGTAGTCCTTGATGAAGCCTTGGTTGAAGTCCTTGAGATCTTGAGGTGGAGGTGAAGGGATTGGGGTGATCTAGGAGCTAGGGTTCTTGCTTGAAGAAGAAGAGGATTATGGAGAGCTTCTCTCTTGATGAAGTGAAAGAGAAGGAAAAGGGGAAATTTGCAAATGAAAGGGATTTATAGGTTGGGATTATTTCAAAGAGGGTGGAATTAAGGTGAAAGGGAAGGGTTTTCTTGCAAAAGAAGGGGGGTGAGGTGTCCCTCACTTGGCCACTTGGCCAGCCATGGGAAGGAGAGAGAGTGAGTGGGGTTAGGTGAAGGGTGAGTGGGAATTGAGGTGGCACATGAGGTGGAAAATGGAATTTGCAATAATTGAAAAAAATGCCCGAAATTCAAGTATCTCGGAATGATCTGAAAATTTTACCAAAAATCAAGAATAATATTTGAAGACTCATGGTGAAATTCGTTTGAAGAAATACTATATAGTTTTAAAATTAAAAATCCCGGAATCAGTTATTTACCGACTCCGAAAGAATTTTCATAAATTCATAAAATTCTCAAAAAAAGTGTATAAGTAAGAAATATGATTCTAAGCAATAAAGTCTAAAGGACTTTCTAAAAATTCCTAACTGTTTGGAAGATAAAATTCGGAAATCGGTCAGCGGCACTGGCCGACACCGGTTTCGGAGAAATTCATTTTAATTCCAGAAAATTCCAGAAAATCACATAAAATCTAAAATATTGGAAAATGATATTTGAAATTAAAATGGGTCAAATACGGAAGGTAAATTGAAAAATACGATCGAAAGACTGAATACGTATCTAAGTACGTATTCCGGGAGAGGGGTATTACAATCCACCCACCTTACAAAAATTTCGTCCTCGAAATTTCATAAGGTGAAAGATAACAAGAAAAGCAACAGATAGATACGGATACAAGGAAAGATAACGGTAGAGAAGAGTAGAAGGAAAGAGTCTTACCCAATCAAGATGTGAAAAGTTGAGGATAACGCTCCCGGATAACGTCCTCACGCTCCCAAGTGGCCTCTCCTGGCGCATGCCTGTTCCAAGACACCAACACTAATGGAATAGCTTTGTTCTTCAGTGTCTTGACACTCCTATCCAGAATGGCCATCGGCTGCTCTTGGTATGATAAATCCGGTTGTAGTTCCAGCTCGGAATGATCCAGAATATGGCTGTCATCCCTGACATACTTCCTCAACTGAGACACGTGGAAGACATTATGCACCCCGTCCAAAGATGGCGGCAACGCCAATCTATAAGACACATCTCCCACACGATCCAGGATCTCGAATGGGCCGATATACCTCGGACTTAGCTTCCCACGTGTACCGAACCGGATTACACCCTTGGTAGGTGATATCTTCAAGAACACATGATCTCCGGTCTGGAATTCCAATGGCCTCCTTAGAGTGTCTGCCCAACTCTTCTGTCAGCTCTGAGCAGCCCTGAGATGATCTCTGATAACCCTGACTTTCTCTGTCGTCTGCATCAGGATCTCTGGTCCCAAAAGACTCCTCTCACCGACTTCATCCCAACAAATCGGTGATCTGCACTTCCTTCCATACAATGCCTCAAAGGGTGCCATCTTAATACTTGCCTGATAGCTGTTGTTATATGAAAACTCAGCCAGTGAAGATGGTCTTCCCATGATCCTCCGAAGTCAATCATGCAAGCCCTCAACATATCTTCAAGGATCTGGATAGTCCTCTCAGATTGCCCGTCTGTCTGAGGATGGTAAGAAGTACTGAATTTCAGACGAGTTCCCAGACTCTCTTGGAGACTCTCCCAGAAATGAGATCTGAATCTGGTGTCTCTATCTGATACAATACTAACTGGAACTCCATGCAGACGAACTATCTCCTTCATATACTTGTCTGCCAGAACCTCTGTCGACTGGCCTACCCTGAATGGTATGAAGTGAGCTGACTTGGTGAGGCGATCAACTATCACCCACACAGCATTATTACCCTTGGGACTCCGAGGCAATGCCGTCACAAAATCCATGGTGATGTGCTCCCACTTCCATTCGGGTATCGGTAAAGGTTGAAGAAGTCCAGCTGATCTCTGATGCTCGATCTTTATCTGCTGGCAAACCAAGCACTTGGCAACAAACTGGGCTATCTCTCTCTTCATAGCATTCCACCAAAGTGCTTCTTCAGGTCCTGATACATCTTGTTTCCCCCAGGGTGTATAGAATAGGCTGAACGGTGTGCTTCCTCCAAAGTCTTCTGTCTGACTTCTCCTTGGGGAACACAGAGTCTACCTCCAAAATACAATGCACCATCTGGATGAATACAGATATCAGTCCTCAATCCAGCCTCTACTTGAGCCCTGAATGTCTGTAATCTGGGGTCCTCCTTCTGAGCTTCCTTGATCTCCTCTATCAATGATGACTGGATCTGCAATGCCATGAATTGCCCTGCCTTATCACCTCCTTGCACCAACATCAAATCCAATTTGATGAATTCCTGAATCAACTCCCCCTGCTGAGTAAGGTGGACTAGCACTCTGTTCTCTGGCATTCTACTCAGTGCATCTGGAACGGTATTGACTTTGCCTGGATGATACTGCAAGTCAACATCATAGTCCGCCATAAGCTCCAACCACCTCCTCTGCCTCATATTCAACTCCTTCTGTGAGAAAATATACTTGAGGCTCTTGTGATCTGTGTATATCAACACTTTGTCTCCCAGAAGGTAGTGTCTCCAGATCTTCAAAGCAAATATCACAGCTGCCAACTCCAAGTCATGAGTTGGGTAATTCCTCTCATGAGGCTTCAATTGCCTAGATGCATATGCTATAACATGATCATGTTGCATAAGCACACACCCCAGGCCTTTACCTGATGCATCACAGAAAATGACCATTCCTCCTCTTCCTGAAGGAGTCCTCAAGATTGGAGCTGAAATAAGCCTCTGCTTCAACTGCTCAAATGCTGCATCACATTCTTCTGTCCATATGTATCTCTCCCCTTTTCTGGTGAGCCTGGTCAACGGAGCTGCAAGTCTAAAGAAATCCTGGACAAAGCGCCTGTAATATCCGGCTAGTCCAAGAAAGCTCTTTATCTCAGTCACCGTCTTCGGAACTGGCCAATTCTTCACTGCCTGGACTTTACTAGGATCAACTGAAATTCCTTCTGCTGAAACCATGTGTCCAAGGAAAGCTATGCTGTCCAACCAGAATTCACACTTGCTCCTCTTGGCATGAAGCTGCTCCTGCTGAAGAGTCTGCAACACAATTCTCAAGTGCTCTGCATGCTCCTTATAATTCTTTGAATAGATCAGAATGTCATCTATAAATACAACTACAAACTGATCCAGGTAAGGAGAGAACACTCGGTTCATCAAGCCCATGAAAACTGCAGGGGCATTTGTGACTCCGAAGGCATAACTAGAAACTCATAGTGGCCATATCGGGTCCTGAATGCCGTCTTCGGAACATCCTCCTTCTTCACCCTCAGCTGATGGTAACCCGACTGCAAATCTAACTTAGAAAATACACGGGCTCCATGAAGCTGATCAAACAAATCATCAATCCTGGGCAAGGGATACTTGTTCTTGATAGTGACTTTGTTCAATTCTCTATAATCAATACAAAGTCTCTTACCACCATCCTTCTTATTCGCCAATAGCACTGGAGCGCCCCATGGTGAAGTGCTTGGTCGAATCAGTCCCTTGTCTGAATATTCCTGCAGTTGCTTCTTCAAGATCTCCAACTCCGTCGGTGCCATCCTGTACGGAGCCTTAGATATAGGAGCTGTCCCTGGAACTGTATCAATGGAGAACTCCACTATCCTCTCCGGTGGAAGTCCTGAAATCTCAGCAAAGACTTCTGGAAATTCATCCCACACTGGCACTCCCTTCTGAACCTCCGAAGTGGTCATCTGAATCTTCTTCTTAGCAGGCTTCACCTCTCCACTAAACTGGAACTCCGGCTGACGTGGGATTCTGAAATAGATCTTCCTTTCTCTACAGTCAATCACTGCATAGTACTGACTGAGCCAGGTCATGCCTAAGATTACGTCGTACCCCTTGGTGTCTAGTACGAGCATATCTATGGCCAAGATCTTCTCACGAAGTTCCACTGGACAGTCAGCACAAACTCTAGAAGATATAACTACCCCATTCCCTGTACTTATCTCCCATTTGCGGTCTAAAGCCTTAACAGGTATAGAATGTAAAGCCACAAAATGATCGGAGATATAACAGTGGGATGCACCTGAATCGAAGAGAGCGAGAACAGGTATTGAATGAACTCTGATGTTACCTGTAATCACCTCCTCCGAAGCCTCAGCCTCCTCTGCTGTCAGGTTGTAGGCCTGACCTCTACCACGCCCTGCTGCCGTCCTGGCTCCTCTCTGCACTGGGCGAACAACATGCGGTGGAGGAAGGGGAAGAGCTCTCCTCATCACTGGTCCCTGGTTCCTCTGCCCCACTGGCCCTGGTAGTACCCTCTGTCCATTCTGCTCTTGAGGTGCCGGCAAGGTTTGGTTAGCAAACCCCATTCTCCTGTGTGGACAGGTCTCTACGGCATGGTCTCGTGCTCCACACACCAAACACAATCCGCTTGCCCTCCGGCAATTCTGCTGAGAGTGTCCTGGTTTCTGGCAAAAGTTACAGATAAGACCTGGTCGAGCCATCTGGTAAGGAACTGCTCTGAATGGTTGCCTGGCCTGAACCTTCGCTGCTCTGTATGGTCCTCCTCTACCCATCGGTACAAACGGCCTCTTCATGGCCTGGTTCTTCATCTGATCCTCCTGCTTCTTCTCTAACCCACGCTCCACCTCTCGAGCGATGGTGAGAACCTCTGAATAGGTCTTCAGCCGCTGGGGCATCAAGAGGACCTGTAAGTCCACCTGCAGACCTTGCTGGAACCGGCTTGCCCTCTTCTCCTCATCCGTCACCATGTACGGGGCAAAGCGGCTCAGTCTGAGAAACTCCGCGGCATACTCATCCACGGACTTGTTCCCTTGCTGTAGTCTGATGAACTGCTCCTCCATGTCCTTCTGAGCAGTAGCAGGGAAGAATCGACTGTAGAAGCTCTTGGAGAAAGTATCCCAGGAGACAGGCTTCTCCAATCTGGCCTCTTCGGCCAACCACCAAGTCCGGGCTATGTCCTTCAGCTGAATCTTGGCAACCTCCACTTGGTTCTCCTTAGGCACTCGGGCGGCGTTCAGCAAATCAGTGGTGTCCGTCAACCATTGTTCAGCATCCAATGGTTTCTCGACTCCCGTGAAGATGGCCGGTTGCAACCGCCGGAAGTCTGACACGTTCCCAGGTCTTTGCTCCTTCGGGGCTGCTAACTCCTGTCTGAGGAGCTCAGTCTGCTACTGCTGGTTCTCCATCATGGTCTGAATGACCTTCAGGATATCAGCACTCTCCCCTCCTACGGGTCCATTCGGTACTTGCCCGATGTTGTTACGACCCGATCGCCTCTCCATACCGAAAGGGATAAGATCTGGAATTGGAAACAAATGAAAGGAGTTTAGGACACGAGGAAATGAATCAAGGACGGAGTCAAGGAGGACTAGATAACTTTGTACATTGTAGTTGGCATTAGCAAATTACTAGAATTTGCCACTTGATTGTACTTTTAGGTTTGAGAGCCTAGGCTCTGATACCAACCTGTAACGCCCCGATCCCACGGATACAGGGACGTCACTGCAACGCATATACGTAGGTCAGAAGGTGCCCCCACGTATATACGCTAAGCAATAAGTACAACAAGTATCAGAGTACAACACAAAACGTGGTATATTCATATGCCAACTTACAAGATACAAATACAAGGTTATACAAGTTATGATAAGCAACATCACTTTACAAGTGTCTTTTATCACAACCCAAGTCCAAAAGGAACGATATACAACCAGAAGCACAAAATGCTCACGTAATGGATGGAGATCCCGTGAACCAAAAGGAAGAGTCGGGCACGATGGGACTAGAGCTGGTCAGCCTGCTCGCAAAGATAAGCCCGGTCCTCTGTGGAAGGCTCCACTTCGTTCCAAGCCTCGGAATCTGAATATGCAAATCCAAGGGGTCAAGACATATAACAACAAATAAAAGATAGCCAAGTGACTAAGGATCATGATTAAAGATAATGGAGTAGTAATAAATAGCAACGAATAACAAGTGATGTAAACTCAATAAGATAAGGTCATATGCAATAAATCTACAATTAACGTCTTATTATTATTACTTGTCTTACTGTGATATCTAGCTATGTGACCCAGCGTCCCAGAGCACATAGATCCATATCCTAGTAAAGCAAGGTTGTTATTGGAAACAGCGGTTGTATCGACGAACTATGTTTACAGTGGGTCCCGTGCATGCCCGGGACCACGGTCCAGGGTGTTCCGTTGCTTGAAGACGGAACCAGCCGCAAGGCCTAACAGGAGGGTCTTATGTATGCCCTTGTCATGACAGTAAACAGGAAAGGGAGCAAGCACTCCCCTCGGTCCCCTGGAGTACCACAGGTTAGACCGGAACATAATTGTACAATATACCTAAAACCACTGTAAACACGAACACATATCGATATCCGCATATTTCCCCCTGACCCCAATGTAAGTTGGTCTATTTTATATAATAAGTCGGGTATATCATGCTTGGTGTTTCAGTGATAGCATGAAGGGGTGGTGATACTTCACATTTAACAAGTTATGGAATAGCAATATGTAACATGAGTCATGAAGCATAATAAAGCAAGATCTATCAGGTAACAAGTCATGCAGTACAGGTATGAAGCATAAACAAAGCTAAAACAGTATACAAATATCAGGGAAAGGTCAGAAATTAAAAAGGAAAGGAGTCAGAAAACTGGCCCAGAATTAGGCTGTCGGTCGACCTCCGGTCGACTGCCGGTCGACTGGGGATATAACTGGCGGTCGGCTCCCGGTCGACTGCCGGTCGACCGTGCAGATGCCGTGAGCTCCAGGTTTTGGCCGGTCGACTACCGGTCGACTGGTCCATACTAATTCCCTAAGCCGGTCGAGTGGTCGGTCGACTGCCGCTCGACCGCCAGCTCAAAACTGTGCACGCTGTGCACATCGGTAGAGTGATCGGTCGACTGCCGGTCGACCGATCCTCTGGAATCTGCTACTGTTAAGGCAGAAAAGTCAGATTTTTAAGGGATTGGTTCTAACAGCCTAAAGATAGGATTTTTATGTTATTAGGGGACCTGATCTATCAACACAAGTACACCACAACAGGGACTAGCCTTAGTGAGTAGATATACACACATGGGGAGGTTGGATTTGAGCTTTGATGACCTAAAAATTGGATTTTTATGGAACCATTTCACAAGAATTACTATCACAAGTAAATAGAGGGAAATCTAGGTCTTGGTGAGTAAAGATACTCACTTGGGAAGGTTCAATTAGGAGCTTGATCCAATGGAGGAAGAGGGGCTACAATCCACAATCTTGAGTTGAAGGAGTTGCTCTAGGTGTTGCCTTGGGGAGTGATGGTTGAAATTGTAGTCCTTGATGAAGCCTTGGTTGAAGTCCTTGAGATCTTGAGGTGGAGGTGAAGGGATTGGGGTGATCTAGGAGCTAGGGTTCTTGCTTGAAGAAGAAGAGGATTATGGAGAGCTTCTCTCTTGATGAAGTGAAAGAGAAGGAAAAGGGGAAATTTGCAAATGAAAGGGATTTATAGGTTGGGATTATTTCAAAGAGGGTGGAATTAAGGTGAAAGGGAAGGGTTTTCTTGCAAAAGAAGGGGGGTGAGGTGTCCCTCACTTGGCCACTTGGCCAGCCATGGGAAGGAGAGAGAGTGAGTGGGGTTAGGTGAAGGGTGAGTGGGAATTGAGGTGGCACATGAGGTGGAAAATGGAATTTGCAATAATTGAAAAAAATGCCCGAAATTCAAGTATCTCGGAATGATCTGAAAATTTTACCAAAAATCAAGAATAATATTTGAAGACTCATGGTGAAATTCGTTTGAAGAAATACTGTATAGTTTTAAAATTAAAAATCCCGGAATCAGTTATTTACCGACTCCGAAAGAATTTTCATAAATTCATAAAATTCTCAGAAAAAGTGTATAAGTAAGAAATATGATTCTAAGCAATAAAGTCTAAAGGACTTTCTAAAAATTCCTAACTGTTTGGAAGACAAAAATTCGGAAATCGGTCAGCGGCACTGGCCGACACCGGTTTCGGAGAAATTCATTTTAATTCCAGAAAATTCCAGAAAATCACATAAAATCTAAAATATTGGAAAATGATATTTGAAATTAAAATGGGTCAAATACGGAAGGTAAATTGAAAAATACGATCGAAAGACTGAATACGTATCTAAGTACGTATTCCGGGAGAGGGGTATTACACATCATAATTTTGACAAAGTCAAAGACTCTTTGCTTCTATGCGTCTAACTGAAGACAAAAAGTTCAAGACAATGAAAGAGGCAAAAAGAGAAGTGTCACTTTTATTTATCTCCAGGCATATGAAAGTGATACAAAAACGCTCTCTTATACAATAAGATTGAGTGTTACAGTCAAAACGCTCTCTTACAATAAGATGGAGTGTTACAATTAAGGAGTACAAAGAAGTCCCTCTCTCTCTCAGAAGTTGCACTCACTCCTTGAAGCCGCATCTGATTCCAAGTACAGGATGGTGCATGATGTAAACATCGAAAGAGCCCTAGCTGACTAAGCTAAGAGCAATGGTGTTCTTGAGGTCCGGTGGCAGCAGAAAGTCCTGCAACCCTTCGTTCATGAGCATCTCTTTCCCCAGCAGGCCATCCAGCAGACATGGAGAGTCCTCGATGTCACTTCTGGAGTGGGAGAGGAAGAGGATCCTATCTGCCGCCGTGTCCACCGTAACCTCCTCGCCGCCATACTTACCCTGACCATCTCTTGCTAGCAGGCATGATTGGTGCAGTGGATCTGAAGAGACCTTGGCGAGAGTTAAGTCCTCGTCAGGGATATAATATATTCCCTTGTAGACGACGAGGACCATAATATAATTCCTTATAGACGACGAGGACCATAATATATTCCCTTGTGGACGAACATCGAACAAGTTCGCCGTCCGATATATTCTCCCACGGACTTGGCGAACATGAAGAAGAATGACCAAGCCTACCTGCAAAAAAGCAAACAGGGAATCAGACAATTCAGAGCTTAGTACACTTCAACAGAAGAAAATTAAGTCACAGACGCGGCTATTGTCAAAGACCGCAGACGCGGGAATGATCCGCGCAGCGAGCCAGATTCCTGCGACAATAAAAACAGACGCGAGCGAGACTGTGATACACACAGAATGCAAACGCGACTTAACTCCACATCCGCGTCTAAGATACAAGGTGCGCAGAGAATCAGACGCCGAAAATTGCCATCTCTCTGTTGGAGGAACAGGAGTTGCAAGATTCGGGTCTGAAGCCTTCAACCCGAGTTGGAATTCATCCAAGTCAGTGGCCTTAAAACGCGAGCTTCATGAGTAAAGCCGCGGCCAAGTACCAAAGACTTCTGTACTCGCATCTAGAGAAATTCAAGTCGAGGGCGCAAATTCCAGAAGAGGAATGCACCAACCACGACTTCACAAGAAGGTCCAGATGATATCTCTTTAAGAGGTATACTAAAATTCAAACTTGGTTGGATCTAAAATGTCATGGTAAGTGGGCATGGCATACCCACAGAAGCCTCTATTAAGAGTTGAACTATCTGCGTTGAGGCGCGGACGTAAAAAAGTGCTCAAAGAGACGCTTCCTACCATTGAAATCACTTGACAGTGGTAATCCATTGAAGAGACCAAACAGAAGCATGAAAGCTCTGGGTCATCTTCATCCACAGAGGCACCTTCATCCATGGAGGCAAACCCCTGATAGGGTCCTTGAAGGGAGAAGATAGAATCTTTCAGAAAGGGAGAAGGCAGAGTCCCTCAGAGTACTCGCTCTCAAACAGAGCACGGTCTAAGCAGCCGCTGTTAAAGAGAGGGGGTGAGTCCTATTTATAGGCAACCCCTGATAACGGTCATTAATGGTTCATTAATTAAAACCGCCGGCCTTAATGACCGCACGACTGTCAAAGCCCAATGGGAGGCTGACGCGTGGAACGTCGCTTCGGGAAGCGTCGCAGGCGCTGATCTCAAACCGTCAGCGCCGGTTTTGCATTAAAGGGCATTAACGCCCAAGTCCAATGAAAAACCGACGCGTGGATAACTGCTTCGGGAAACAACGGATGACCCGGTTTCCCAATCGTCAGCGAAGACTTGACGTTCAATCGTCAGTGAAGACTTGACGGTCAAAGATCTCATAAAATCTTTAAGTCAGGCTGCATTAAACGCAGATGGGAAAGCCGCGTCCGGCTGCATTAAACGCAGATGGGAAAGCCGCGTCCAAGAATCCGCGTCCCCTTTCTCAAATTGGAAGGCGTTCACCCGCGTTTTAGAGGAACGTCCACGTGACTCAAAGTCGCGTCCCTTCAGCAAGGGAAAGCACTTAGTCCATTCTGAGATTAGTGGAAAATACACAAGGCTGCGTCCCTCGCATCCGCTCAAGTCGCGTCTTCATTGACAGGACAAATCCGCGTTACTCAAAGCCGTGTTTGTCCCCACGGATCAATGCCGCGTCTCATCAAAAAGGACTTAGTTCTATCTGAGTTCTTATGAACTGATGACCGCGTCTCCCTATGGATTGACGCTGCGTCTCATCAAAAGGACTTAGTTCCACCTAAGTCCCTATGAACCAATGCCGCGTCTCGACAAAAGGGCTTAGTCCTGCCTAAGGTCCTATGGGTCGAACGCCGCGTTTCATTTAAAGAACTTAGTCTCACCTAAGTTCAGCATTCACAGTCAGTTAATCAAAGATTGTGATCAAAAGGTCGAATTCATCCACAGCAAGGTAGCAAAGGAGGTGGAACCAAAAAACTTCAAAGACTTTTATTATATCAAAAATGATAAAAGTTAATACAAAACACTCCTAGTGAACAGAGTGTCCTTTTCTAAAAAAAAAAAGAAAAAAGAAAAGGCTACAAGTCCTGGTCTGCCAAAGAACGGATTTGCTCTCTAAGGCGATGTATCTTATGTTGGCGCGCCTTCTCAACCTCCATGAGAGCTCGGGCCCGCAGATCCGTTTCAGACAAAAATCCCTGCGCTTGCACTCGGAGGGATTCCAGCTCGGACGAACGAACAGAGAGGTCCGCTTCAGCTTGCGCCTTGGCAACCTCTAACTCCGCTAACCTCTTTTCAGAGGTAGCAAGCCTCTGTTCGTTGAAGACGATCATGGCCTCAGCTCTGGCTATAACAGCCTGAGAGTCAAGTATAGCCTGCTTTGCGGCCTGTATGATCGTCTCTGACTCCTCGGACTCAATCGCCAGCCTTTGGTGATCAGCCTGGACACGTTCAAGAAGGCGAGTGTTATCGGCTATCTTTTCCTCCACCTCTTTTCGCTCCTGCTCTTGAGCGACAAGGAGCCTATTCAGCGCTTCTTAGGCTTCATGAGATGAACCGGCATCGTCCTCCAGGGATCGAAGCTCCCTCAGGTGTTGTCCCAGCTGATCCACCAGCAGCTGACTTGCCTGAGCTAGCGAAGGGCCTCCGGCCAATTTGATGTTCTCGACCTGGTTCCCGAGAAACATCTGGGCGAACTCAAGGGAGCTACCCCTAGTCAGGACAAAGTCGATGCATGTTCGCATCGAGCTAAGGAACTGCTGCACCGCCTGGCGTGTCAAAAGCTCCATGATATCATCATCTGAAGTGCTCCCCGATCCCCTTGTTGGCGCAAGAGTCGAGCTGACCACGGATACGGCAGGAACAAGAGCAGTCAATGGCGCTTCTGGGGGTACCACCTCTGCAGGAACCGCCACAGCTGACGACAGGGTAGTG
Source organism: Agave tequilana (assembly GCA_038442645.1). NCBI lineage: Eukaryota > Viridiplantae > Streptophyta > Magnoliopsida > Asparagales > Asparagaceae > Agave > Agave tequilana. The sequence continues at coordinate 33,039 of JAVJIF010021646.1, forward strand.
AGCTCGGCCTCCTTAAAATCCTCAGCCGAGGCTTGAGCCGTATGGCCTTCTGGAGGGACACTGATCGCCAGACTCTCTACCTGGGCCCCCTCAGTTCTCTCTGCAAATTATCTCAACATTAGCCATAATGGTGAAGAGAGAAACAGTCAAGACATCAAAACTTCCTTACCAAGCTGGAGGTCCAGAAATGTCGAATCCTTGGGCGAACCCTGCAGAGTAGAAGCCTCCCTGGCTTCAGTGGTTGCCTCATCATCCCGCGGAGTGGAAGTCTCCCGGTTTCAGTCGTTGTCTTCTCTGGAGGCATCCCGGCGGCTAGAGTCTCGACTCCCTCCGGTTGGGTCAACTCTTGCACCATCTCCTCGATACGCGAGGAGGTTGCAGCCTCGGTGTCCTCAGCCAATCCTGCAACATAAAAGGAGAATGTTAAGGCCTCCTCTTCAAAATGAAAAGGGAGATCAGGTCAGAAGGTGAAAAGAGTACCTTCGGCAGAAGCAACCGCTGGTGGTGACGTCGTCGCCGGCTCACACTCATGTATTTCCTCCTCCGAGATATGTGAGAATTTGCTCGGATCAGGAGGAGCGGGTTCGTCACCATAGTCGACCTCATCCTCAAAGTCGCTTTCCGTGTCGGATGAGGAAGACGACAGTTCAACGTGAGTGGCCTCGGTAGCCGGAGCCTTGCCTCTAAACACCCCAGTGGTAGGACTGGGGTCAACCATCCGAGGACTGGAAATGAAGACAGAGGGAGACCCAGGCTGTGGTGCCTCATCCCTCCTCTGAGCTGAGGAAGACTCGGGCTGAGCTAAGATCCCCGGAATCTCAACATCGCCTCCGGTCATTATATCGACCTCGAGCTCCTCGGTCTCGTCAGTGGCGGTGGGCCTGTCCGCAGGCTCCCCTTCCTCTGCAATCCTGAGGCTCCTGAGGTGTAACCTGTGGGCATGGACTAAGGAAGTGTCATCCTTGTCCACCTCTTCCTCCCTCGGCTCCCCAACACCAGAAGGGATGTCCGCGGATCGAGAAACTGCCGCCGTCAAGCCTCTCCGAACCTTCTTTGGGGCAGGCTCAGCAGTGGAAGTAGAGCCTTGACGACGCTTGCCCACCGCCTGTCGAGCCCTGGCTGGTCGCGGCTCCGCCCTAGTTGGTCGAGGCTCCGCACTTATTGGTCGCGACTCCGCCCTTGTTGCTCGCGGCTCTTCCCTTGACCTTCTCCCGACCTCCCTCAGAGCCTTCAGATACTGCTCAACGCCTCGCGAGCGTTTCCCGGACCCCGACTTTGCTTCGAGATTTGCATTGATACTCTCAATGCATGAATACTCCGGAACAAAGTATGGTGTCTGGTTGACCTGGAAGTACCAGGTGCAGAAGCTGAAGCTCATACGGCATTTTGGCCCCTCGATAGGCAAGCGGAAAGTTGCTTCTGTCCCTCCGGCCACGCTGTAATACCAAGCCCGAGCACCTTCGAACAAATTTCTGTCGAAGGCGAGTTGGGCATTGGGATTGCCAACGTAGAGTTAATCATAGCCGAACTGACGGGCAAAATGACTCGGCATATACGGCTCGATCGTGCATGAAGTCCCTTGTCGGAAGAGCACATACCCGGGCCGAATATTGACCAACCACAAGAAGACTCCCGCGGACAGCTTCGTGAAGTCATCTGGGCCCGCAGAATCAGTAAATAGATCCCCAAAAGATGCACCAGGGATCTCGGGGATGCAGCGGTTCAGCTGGTAGTTCGTAGCATCTGAAATGCATTTTCGGACGTAATATATGTAAGAATTACGCCAGTCCGAACTCTCCAACCGCTGCACGAAAGGGACAAAACCCTCACTCCAGGGCACCGGCGTCTTCAAGGAGGGACAGTGCATCACATACCAAGCCATCAGGTATGTGTATGGCAGCTCGACCCGAGGGTTGGGACGTTTCACCGTCGGCTTCCCCTCTGCATCAACGATCGGCTTCCCCTGGGAGTCGACAGCCTTTCCCGCCTCACAGAAGCTGTGGGTTAACGCCCGCAACCTGCTCTGAATGCCAGCCGCCATGGCCGGGAGAAGGGCTACGGGTCTACCATAGGCCAGGAGCACCGCCGGATACACTACATCGGCGACAATGACTTCGTGTGGCAGCGTGGGCACCACACAGCGCTTCAACCACAGCATCAAGAAGCCCGCCAACAGTGCTCGATCGGAGATAGGAATCCGGGCTTGATTATGAAAGCTTTCGAAAACCATATCAGGTTCGAAACCGTCCTCGTTCGAAACTGTGGTGTAGAAGCCTTCAGGAGCCTGGGTGATCCTGTCTTCAATTTTCTCGTCGGAGCTGGGAACCAGTCGGGTGACCGGATGGTCTTTCTTGTTGACACCGTTAAACAAGTAGCTGGCCCAAGACAGCTGCTTGACTCCTCCCGACCTCAAAGTGGTTAGCTGGCCGCAAATATGGAAGTGGCATAACACTTCCCAATAAGTCTCGTACATTTGAGGAGACCTTTTCTTCATAAGGTTGAGCTCCTCAGTGGTTGGGATATATTCCTCATAAGGAGAATCCCCTGTTGCCAGCCCCGAGACCTCATGCAACTCGTGCAGGGCAAGGCCCATCTCTCCGACCGGGGTGAAGAATGTCCCCGTCAAAGGATTGTAACGCTCCAGGATCCCGAAGAAGTTCTGAGGACTCGGCTGGATACCCCACTGCACGGCCCTGACTGCTGGATACAGTCCAACATGCTCCAGCAGATCTCCAAGACTGGCAAGGACGAAGCTCACCATCCTGTACCACCAATACTTCTCAGTGGTATGGACCCACCCGGGCGCACGAAACTCGACCGGATAATCACCCTCTACTTGCATGAACGAGTTGAGGAAAGTAGTGCCGAGTTTTGGTATCTCCCCGACTGGGAGATCAGACTTGCGCGACCCGGGGAACAGGCCGAGAATCGCCCTATCATGACTGTCATGACGGTATACCTTCTGGGAGCCCAAGTCACCGAGGGTAACCTCAGGGACGTAGCGGGAAACGTCCCATTTCATCTTCCGCGGGACGGACATGTGCTGGAGGTAAGACAGCGGGAACATCCTCTCCATGTCTGGAAGAAAGAATCTTCTATCCCCTATCTGACGGAGCCATCTATAATTTTCATCATACATGGAATAGCCGCCATCGCCAATACGATCTCCGAAGAAGAAGGCAGGCTTCTCTAGCTTGACGCGAGCATCCGTTTGGAATGCTGCATCAGTCATAAGCGCCCGAAGGGTTGTCCTGTCAACATCAGAAAGCCTTTTCTTGCGCTCCTGCGACCGGTCAGCAGTCACAGGTACAGTCCTTTACAGCACAAAGGTCAAATTACGGTCGGCACCACCTACATGTCCAAAATGGCGATTCTTGGCGAGTGGGGCAGTAGGGTGTGGCACTGCAAAAGAAAAAGGCACTTGATCAGACATCTTATCCGAAATAAGAAGAAAAAAATACCAAGTGTCTGCAGTTCAAACGCAGAAGAGATACTGGACGCAGGAATTATCAAGTCCGTGTCCAGACCTGCAAATCCGCGCCCAAACGCAGAAGAGATACTGGACGCAGGAATTATCAAGTCCGCGTCCAGACCTGCAAATCCACGCCCAGACGCAGAAGAGATACTGGACGCAGGAATTATCAAATTCGCGTCCAGACCTGCAAATCCGCATCCTGATGTCACAGAACTCAAGGATCAAGTCCGCGTTTTGAAGACCAAGACTTACGAAAAATCTCAAAGTACTTGGGCACAGGTGCGAGGTTCACAAAAACCAGCACCTAGGATCAAGTCCGCGTCCGAACCCTTCACAATTAGAAATATTCTAAGTGAAGAATCCGAAGCGCAGGGCTCACTGGCACCGGGTCATCAAACCCGCGCCTTGGTTATCAACTCAAAGACCGCGTCTGAGACCGCGTCTGAGAATCAAACCGGTTCATATCCTGTGTTAATGGTTCTCCTCCAAAAGATGTCTTTTAGGGTTCCTCAAACTTCCAGTAATGGTGAAGTTTAACCTAAATGGCATTTTACCTCGGAAAATAACGCCCTGCGCAGAGGAAGCGCCCCTCTGGGCCTCGGCGACGGTCGCCTTTGAGGACGATGCGGTTGGCTTGGTCTTGGGTGCCATCGCTAGTTCGAAAATCCAGTAATGGAGATGAACCGTTCAAAAATCCAGTAACGGAGTTGAATAGTTCAAGAGATGAACAGAGAAGAAAAATTCTCTTTCTTAATTCTCTAAGCAAGTGCGTTCGGAGAAGAAGAGATGTCTCTCCAACTGTTGCCTTTTATAGGCACAAGGATTCGCGAAGATACGCGGCGTGTGGCCCGATAAATTCTGCAGCGAATCACCGCTTGACGCGTGGCATCAAATCATTTTTGAACAGGGAAGATCATGCGCCACGGCTCCGCAGCGAGTCATCATTCGACACGTGGAGCAGTTCATTTAATGAACCGGGAAGTCCGCGCGCCTAAAGGTAAAATCCCGCCGGTTCCCCATGCTAGCTTGCAGCGTAATCATGACATGGCACGGATTCGCACCCGACGGCCACGTCTCTTCAATGGTCGTGCCCCGTCAGCACCACCATAAATGCACCCAGAAAGTCGCGTTGCGCTCAGAAATCGCGTCTTTATTAGAGGTGCGTCTTTCCTAAGTCCGCGTCCGTCCAAGCGGGCCTAACATCGCGTCTGCCTTATGGAAGATCAGTCGCGTTTCCATTGCCAAAGACGCACCCTATGGAAGTCGTGTCTTTAAAGCAGTACCATCTCTGCTTTTCAAAAGGAACCTGCGTTCGGCCTCCTGCTTCTGCAAATCAGTTCAACAGTACACTGGCACAAGCAGAAGACCAACCACTCTTGGCTTAAAGCACACCCACGACAGACTTAAAAAAGCAATCGGGGAGGTTTAGACTGTGTATCTAGACACTCAACACGATCAACTCTGGTGGTTTCAAAGAGTTCAACAGTACACTCACGAAGACCAACTCCAGATAAGATCAAACCCGGAGCATCAACAGTCCAGTCATGAAGGTGAATTCAGGTAGAGTCCAAAGTATTTCGAAATCCGTTCCAGTTAACTGCGGAATATCGAAAATTTTTGAGGGGGTTCTGTAGGCTGTCTAAAAGTCACTAAAAGACAAGCCAATAAAAGCAGAGTCTCAAGTTCTAGACGCGAGGTATCGACACCTGCGTCTCAGCATCAAGGCGCGAGGTATCGACACCCGCGTCTCAGCATCAAGGCGCGTTGGCTCGACACCCGCGTCTCAGCATCAAGGCGCGTTGGCTCGACACCCGCGTCTCAGCATCAAGGCGCGTTGGCTCGACACCCGCGTCTCAGCATCAAGGCGCATGGGCTTGACACCCGCGTCTCAGCATCAAGGCGCGTGGGCTCGACACCCGCGTCTCAGCAACAAGGCGCGTGGGTCTAAACCCGCGCCTCAGTTGTAACCACCCGGATTACGGGGCCAGTCACCGCACAAGTAGCGGGAAGTGGCCCCTCATTGTGGAGCGTTTTCAGGGGGCACGTTCACCCCTGGGACCTCTATAAATAGCCTTGTTTGCATCAACAAACGGGGCGGTAAAAAAAGGATCGGGCATCGAAGATCAGGGCAGGATCGGGCATCGACGATCGACAGGGCGACTATCATCACAGGCATCAAAGAGGAGATCATCAACAAAGAGAGAGCTCAGACTCTTCGTCAAGCTTGCTGCGTACCAGCTGCTCTTCGCCTACCTTCTCTTTGAGAGTTTTGGTAGACGGAGCTGTGTTACTCCTTCTACCTGCCGAAGAGAAGATCCCCGAAGGTCCAGACGGTCATCCGGTCAACGGAGAACAAGATTCACTCTCCACCGCCACACGAAGAACTGTAATACCCCGTTTCCGGAATACGTACTTAGTTACGTATTCAGATTTTCAGTCGTACTTTTTCGATTTGTTTCCTGTATTTATTCTGTGTGATGAATTCCTTATATGATTGTTTTTGTTTTGGATTTGGATTCGTGGACACGGAGTCAGCCCTAGTCTGAACCGAAGGACCCGATCCTAGTATATTACCCGATTTGGCCTTTCCGATGTTTAGATTTGACCGATTTCAGTTCCAAAGATTATTTTCCAATATTTTAGATTTTATATGATTTTCTGGAATTATCTTGGATTAAAAGGAATTTCTCCAAAACCGGTGTCGGCCAGTACCGCTGACCGATTCCCGGATTTTTATTTTACAAACGGCTTGGAATTTCATGATGGTTCTTTAGACTTTATTTCTTAGAATCATATTTTCTACCTACATTCTTTTTCTGAGGATTTTATGATTTTATGAAAATTCCAACGGAGTCGGTAGATAACTGGTTCCGGGATTTTTAGTTTCAAAACTATACAGTATTTCTTCGAACGGATTTCACTATTGGTCTTTATATGTTATTCTTGATTTTTGGTAAAATTTTCAGATCATTCCGAAGTACTGGAATTTCGGGCATTTTTCCGATTATTGCAATTCCTATTTCCACCTAGATTGCCACCTCATTTCCCACTCAACTTCTCACCTAACCCCACTAACTCTCTCTCCTTCCCTTAGCCGGCCAAGTGGCCTTGTGAGGGACACCTCACCTCCCTTTTTGCAAGAAAACCCCTTGCATCTATCCTTTTTGCACTCACTTCACAAAATCCCCATCATATTTATTCATTTCCTTTTGCAAATCACTTTTTCTCTTCCACTTCAACAAGAGAGAAACTCTCCCCCAAAATCCCCTCTTCTTCAACCCAAAACCCTAGCTTCAAGGATCCATCTCAAGACTTCAAGAACCCATCTAGGGCTTCATCACAAGGACATCATCTTCAACCATCAACCCCAAGGCTACACCAAGAGCTACTCCTCCACTTCAAGCTTCAACAACACTTGGTGGATTGAAGCCATCATTTTCTCCATTTGATCAAGCTTCCAATTGGACCCATCCAAGTGAGTATCTTTACTCACCAAGACCTAGTTAACTCCTTATATACTTGTGATGGGAATTCTTGAACACTTGCACCATAAAAATCCCATTTTTAGGTTATCAAACTAAAGATCCAACCTTTCCATGTAAATATCTTGACTCACCAAGACATGTTTCCATTCCTAGTATACATGCATCCCCATATCTTGTGCTCACATGCCATAAAAATCACATTTTTACCATCTAGAACAACCCCTAAGTTCTGTTCTGTAAACTGCTCCCCGACCACGATTAGTCGACTTGACCTAGCCATTAGTCGACTAACCCTTTCATTTGAAACTTAACCATTTTCTGGAAACACAGTTTTAGTCGACTTAGCCCAATTATTAGTCGACTATAGACCCTTAGTCGACTGCACCCATGACCCTAGTCGACTAGATTTTCCTGTGACTAAAAACCCCAACTCTCGGCTCCAGTCGACTTATGCCTAAACTATTAGTCGACTTGACCCCCCTAGTCGACTAACTATTCCTCCCTAGTCGACTAACCTATTCCTGAACCAAAACCCCAATTCTCTGTATCTCAGACTTAGTCGACTTAAGTATCTGTTAGTCGACTTGTAGTTCCCTGTTAGTCGACTACCCATTTTACCTAGTCGACTAACTCTTCCTGAAACAGAAAACCAAACTCTCTGGATCACAGTATTAGTCGACTACCCCATATTCCTAGTCGACTAACTCCACTATTAGTCGACTACTCTTCCACCCTAGTCGACTAACCTTGCCTATCAGTTATAGTTGATTTCCTTCTTGACCATGAACCTTATCCTCTAGACTTATATCACATATAGGTATCACTTGACTTGTCACCCGACAAACATCACTTACCCTACTTTCTTTCTCACTTCTCTTCACTCTACATGTTTATATCACAGGTTATGGCGCATCCCGAACTTCAGTGGATTCCGGATATTTCGGCGTTTTGGTGATTTGGGCGAGTATTCTTACTCGCTACCTTCTTGCATTCTTATTTCATTTATTTGCTTCATGTTTTCATATACTTTATTCCATATATCTTTTACTGTTTACATACTATGCGTGGCAGACCCTTCGTGGTCGTTGTATTCTTGGTTCCTGATATGTCATCACTCGCCATGCTATTATTCCAGACCTGTCAATTTCATGTTTCCTTTTAACACATGTATATCACTTGGTAACTGTGTTATCACCTGACCTGACTACCTGACATGCCACCATTTGGCAAGACCTTTATGTTGTACCATGACTTACCCAGACTATCATCTATCTCCTGACTTGACTGGTTACTTGATTTATATCACCACTTATCATGCTATCTCTTGACACTAAGCATGATACACCGATTCTTATAATTATCACGATAAAGGGGATGTAACACCTGATTTCTGTTATGTACTGATCACTGTTATGTATTACTGTTATGATATTGCTCATTCCCTTAATCTGATAATTATGTTAATAAATCATAAAAAGGACAACTTGTATGGGGTATGGGAGGAAGTGATGGATGCCGGAATGATACCTTGCTTATAGTGATGGATATGATATATATATATGGCGGACGACTATAGTGGGACTTAGGGCCCACATGAGTACATATAGGGGGACTTTGGGCCTCCAAACCGGTCCCAGGTGGTGGGAACCGTTGGACCAACAAACTGATCCCCGGTGTATGTGAACCACTATAAGAAGCTCTGTCAGTTCTCCATCTGCTTCCGTTAACAACCCTCGACTCGCTTATATATGGATGTATGTGTGTTGGGGTGCACACCTGGACACATGCCGAGATATATGAGTCAGACGAGTAATAATAATAATAGACATTGCCTATTGACTTCTGTTGTGTTTCCTGTTATGGTTTCCGTTATGTGTATTCGTTACTCGTGTTATGGACCCCTGATCATTATTGTTATGCATTCCTGTTTTTGACTATGATATGATTTGCATCTCTGATTCTATACGCTTGGATACTCTGTGGCATGAGACAAAGGTATATATATGAGGGTTTCCTTGTTTGGATTATTCCTTCGACGTACTAGTCTCATGGGACCGTGACCTAAGCGTATAAAATCACCTTTGCTTATAATCAGCTTTACCTTGGATTTCCGGTTTTGCGATTGTTATGTTATACCTGTTCTTATATATATACTTCATTATGTTCTAACCCTCCTGTCTTCTGAGTTTCTCACTTGTGCTTACCCTGGCTCGCCACCTGGCATTGTATCATACTCGCCTGGGGAGTTTCACTGACTCCCCTGGATTCTCATGTCCAGGTCATGGAGCTTGGAGCGTGAGGATTTCCCCCTGTTTATTGATCAGAGTAGCGCAGCGGTAGCGTGGTCTCTCCAGTTACCTCGTGAGCACTCTTTTGTACTGTTCATATACATGTATCTTTTATGTTGTCCATACATGTATATTCCTTTGTTCTCTCGCATTTGCGCATATTAGTGATATGATATTCATGTAATATTGTAATCACTCTGATGATAACTGTGTAATTGTACTATATGTGTTGGAATGTATAATGCACCATTTGCTTCCGTACTCTGATTCTTGTTTGTACTGATGCTTAGCGTATATACGGGAGGGTAGTTCTGACCTACGTATATACGTTGCAGTGACGTCCCCGTATCCGTGGAATCGGGGCGTTACAGGTTGGTATCAGAGCTTAGGCTCTAACTTCCTCAGTACGTCCAGACGGCAAATCAATGGTAAAGAGATTTGCAACTGGAATACATGAGTCTTGGTTATACATTCCAACTACAAGTGCAGAGTTATCTATTTCTTGACTATCTTTCCTTTGACTTCTAATCCTTCCTTGACTATCTTCCCTTTGATTCCTAGATCCTTTCCATATCCTTTCCCTGTTTTGGTTTTATGAAGCCTTTATTCCAGCCCTTGTCCCCTTTGTGTTCAATTTACCCCTTAACGAAATTGCGAGGACGCAATTTTTTGTAAGGTGGATGGATTGTAATACCCCGTTTCCGGAATACGTACTTAGTTACGTATTCAGATTTTCAGTCGTACTTTTTCGATTTGTTTCCTGTATTTATTCTGTGTGATGAATTCCTTATATGATTGTTTTTGTTTTGGATTTGGATTCGTGGACACGGAGTCAGCCCTAGTCTGAACCGAAGGACCCGATCCTAGTATATTACCCGATTTGGCCTTTCCGATGTTTAGATTTGACCGATTTCAGTTCCAAAGATTATTTTCCAATATTTTAGATTTTATATGATTTTCTGGAATTATCTTGGATTAAAAGGAATTTCTCCAAAACCGGTGTCGGCCAGTACCGCTGACCGATTCCCAGATTTTTATTTTACAAACGGCTTGGAATTTCATGATGGTTCTTTAGACTTTATTTCTTAGAATCATATTTTCTACCTACATTCTTTTTCTGAGGATTTTATGATTTTATGAAAATTCCAACGGAGTCGGTAGATAACTGGTTCCGGGATTTTTAGTTTCAAAACTATACAGTATTTCTTCGAACGGATTTCACTATTGGTCTTTATATGTTATTCTTGATTTTTGGTAAAATTTTCAGATCATTCCGAAGTACTGGAATTTCAGGCATTTTTTCCGATTATTGCAATTCCTATTTCCACCTAGATTGCCACCTCATTTCCCACTCAACTTCTCACCTAACCCCACTAACTCTCTCTCCTTCCCTTAGCCGGCCAAGTGGCCTTGTGAGGGACACCTCACCTCCCTTTTTGCAAGAAAACCCCTTGCATCTATCCTTTTTGCACTCACTTCACAAAATCCCCATCATATTTATTCATTTCCTTTTGCAAATCACTTTTTCTCTTCCACTTCAACAAGAGAGAAACTCTCCCCCAAAATCCCCTCTTCTTCAACCCAAAACCCTAGCTTCAAGGATCCATCTCAAGACTTCAAGAACCCATCTAGGGCTTCATCACAAGGACATCATCTTCAACCATCAACCCCAAGGCTACACCAAGAGCTACTCCTCCACTTCAAGCTTCAACAACACTTGGTGGATTGAAGCCATCATTTTCTCCATTTGATCAAGCTTCCAATTGGACCCATCCAAGTGAGTATCTTTACTCACCAAGACCTAGTTAACTCCTTATATACTTGTGATGGGAATTCTTGAACACTTGCACCATAAAAATCCCATTTTTAGGTTATCAAACTAAAGATCCAACCTTTCCATGTAAATATCTTGACTCACCAAGACATGTTTCCATTCCTAGTATACATGCATCCCCATATCTTGTGCTCACATGCCATAAAAATCACATTTTTACCATCTAGAACAACCCCTAAGTTCTGTTCTGTAAACTGCTCCCCGACCACGATTAGTCGACTTGACCTAGCCATTAGTCGACTAACCCTTTCATTTGAAACTTAACCATTTTCTGGAAACACAGTTTTAGTCGACTTAGCCCAATTATTAGTCGACTATTGTAACGCCCCGATCCCGCGGATACGGGGACGTCACTGCAACGTATATACGTAAGTCCGTAGTACCTTCCCGTATATACGTTAAGCATCAGTACAGACAAGAATCAGAGTACGGAAGCAAATGGTGCATTATACATTCCAACACATATATACAATTACAGAATTATCACCAGAGTGATTACAATATTACATGAATATCATATCACTAACATGCGCAAATGCGGGAATACAAGGAAATGTACAAAAGATATATACATGAACAGTACAATAGAGTGCTCACGAGATAGCTGGAAATCCACGCTACCGCTGCGCACTCTGATCAGCAATAAGAAGACTCCGCCCGCTCCAGAACCTGGACATAAGAATCCAGGGGAGTCAGTGAAACTCCCCAGGCGAGTATGATACAATGCCAGGTGGCGAGCCAGGGTAAGCACAAGTGAGAAACTCAGAAGACAGGAGGGTTAGAACATAATGAAGTATATATATAAGAACAGGTATAACATAACAATCGCAAAACCGGAAATCCAAGGTAAAGCTGATTATAAGCAAAGGTGATTTTATACGCTTAGGTCACGGTCCCATGAGACTAGTACGTCGAAGGAATAATCCAAACAAGGAAACCCTCATATATATACCTTTGTCTCATGCCACAGAGTATCCAAGCGTATAGAATCAGAGATGCAAATCATATCATAGTCAAAAACAGGAATGCATAACAATAATGATCAGGGGTCCATAACACGAGTAACGGATACACATAACGGAAACCATAACAGGAAACACAACAGAAGTCAATAGGCAATGTCTATTATTATTATTACTCGTCTGACTCATATATCTCGGCATGTGTCCAGGTGTGCACCCCAACCCACATACATCCATATATAAGCGAGTCGAGGGTTGTTAACGGAAGTAGATGGAGAACTGATACCACCTCTTATAGTGGTTCACATACACCGGGGACCAGTTTGTTGGTCCAACGGTTCCCACCACCTGGGACCGGTTTGGAGGCCCAAAGTCCCCCTATATGTACTCATGTGGGCCCTAAGTCCCACTATAGTCGTCCGCCAAATATATATATCATATCCATCACTATAAGCAAGGTATCATTCCGGCATCCATCACTTCCTCCCATACCCCATACAAGTTGTCCTTTTTATGATTTATTAACATAATTATCAGATTAAGGGAATGAGCAATATCATAACAGTAATACATAACAGTGATCAGTACATAACAGTAATCAGGTACTACATTCCCTTTATCGTGATAATTATAAGAATCGGTGTATCATGCTTGGTGTCAAGAGATAGCATGACAAGTGGTGATATGAATCAAGTAACAGTCAAGTCAGGAGATAGATGATAGTCTGGGTAAGTCATGGTACAACATAAAGGTCTTGCCAAATGGTGGCATGTCAGGTAGTCAGGTCAGGTGATAACACAGTTACCAAGTGATATACATGTGTTAAAAGGAAACATGCAATTGACAGGTCTGGAATAATAGCATGGCGAGTGATGACCTATCAGGAACCAAGAATACAATGACCACGAAGGGTCTGCCACGCATAGTATGTAAACAGTAAAAGATATATGGAATAAAGTGTATGAAAACATGAAGCAAATAAATGGAATAAGAATGCAAGAAGGTAGCGAGTAAGAATACTCGCCCAAATCACCAAAACGCCGAAATATCCGGAATCCACTGAAGTTCGGGATGCGCCACAACCTGTGATATAAATATGTAGAGAGAAGGGGAGAGAGAAGGAGAAAAGGTAAGATGATGTTAGCCAAGAGACAAGTCAAACAATACCAATATATGATATAAGTCTATAGACTAAGGTTCATGTTCAAGGAAGTAACCATCAGAACAGACAGCCAGAATTAGTCGACTAGGTTGGAAGAGTAGTCGACTAATAGAGGGGTTAGTCGACTAGGAATATGGGGTAGTCGACTAATACTGTGATCCAGAGAGTTAGATGTCTGATTCAGGAAAAGTTAGTCGACTGGATGAATTGAGTAGTCGACTAATCAGGGAACTATAAGTCGACTAACAGATACTTAAGTCGACTAAGTCTAAGATACAGAGAATTGGGGTTTTGGTTCAGGAATAGGTTAGTCGACTAGGGAGGAATAATTAGTCGACTAGGGGGGTCAAGTCGACTAGTAGTTTAGGCATAAGTCGACTAGAGCCGAGAGTTGGGGTTTCTAGTTCAGGATAGATTAGTCGACTAGGGTCAAGGGTGTAGTCGACTAAGGGGGTCTCTAGTCGACTGGTCACTGAGGTAAGTCGACTAATACTGTGTTTCCAGAAAATGGTTAAGTTTCAAATGAAAGGGTTAGTCGACTAATAGCTAGGTCAAGTCGACTATTAATGGGAAACAGCAAACAGAACAGATTCTAGGGTTTTGGTTTGATGACTAATTAATCATGGATTTGAAGACATATTTGCACAAGATATGTAAATACAAACATACTAAGAATAAATCAAGTCTAGATGAGGAAGATTACTCACCAAATTGATGATGGAGAGGAAGAGGAAAGGTAGAGTTGGTGATGATCCTTGAGGAAGAGGGAGATGGGGGAGTTGTTGTTGTTGGTGATGGAGGAGGTGGAGCTTGGCCGGAGTTGGGAGGAGTCCTCGCCGGCGACTTGGCCGGAGGTGGCTGGCCGGAGGTGAGGTCGGCTGGCTCTCTTGGAGAAGAAGAAGAAGAAGAAAGAGAAGAGAAGAAAAATGAAAAAGAAGTGAAATGTAAAGGAAGGATATTTATATGTTTAGGATTTTATGAAGGAGATGCAAATTAAATGGAAGTGAGGGGGTTTGGTGTAAAAAGAAGGGGAGGTGAGGTGTCTCTCAAGGGGACACTTGGCCGGCCATGGGGAGAGGGAAAAGAGATGCATTTAATGGGGTAGGTGGAGATATTTGTGGTGGAGTTTATGGAATTTTGGAATTGTTGGAATTTTGGAAATAGAATTCTTGTGGTTGTGGAGGAAGGAAAGAAATAAAGGAAGAGGAAAAGAAATTATAATGAGAAGATATTTTCTCTTGAAAGGAAATTGGAAATAATAGAAGTGGCGGATTCCCGGGATTCAGTTGCGGATGCGGAAATCTTTCGGGAAAATACCGGAATCGTCCGAAATTCAAGTATCTCAGAACGACCCGAAATAAACATCAAAAATCCATAATATTATATTAAGAATAATAGTGAAATCCTTTTTAAGAAATACTTTATAGTTTTAAAGATAAAAATCCTGGAATCAGTTACCTACCGACTCCGAAAGAATTTTCATAAAATCATAAAATCCTCAGAAAAAGAATGTAGGTAGAAAATATGATTCTAAGAAGTAATGTCTAAAGGATCATTTAGAAATTCCAAACCGTTTGTAAAATAAAAATCCGGGAATCGGTCAGCGGTACTGGCCGACACCGGTTTTGGAGATTCCTTTTAATCCAAGATAATTCCAGAAAATCATATAAAATCTAAAATATTGGAAAATAATCTTTGGAACTGAAATCGGTCAAATCTAAACACCGGAAAGGCCAAATCGGGTAATATACTAGGATCGGGTCCTTCGGTTCAGACTAGGGCTGACTCCGTGTCCACGAATCCAAATCCAAGATATAATAATCATACAAGGAATTCATAATACAGAATAAATACAGGAAACAAATCGAAAAAATACGACCGAAAATCTGAATACGTAACTAAGTACGTATTCCGGGAACGGGGTATTACAATCCACCCACCTTACAAAAATTGCGTCCTCGCAATTTCATTAAGGGGTGAAATGAACACAAAGGGGACAAAGGCTGGAATAAAGGCTTCATAAAACCAAAACAGGGAAAGGATATGGAAAGGATCTAGGAATCAAAGGGAAGATAGTCAAGGAAGGATTAGAAGTCAAAGGAAAGATAGTCAAGAAATAGATAACTCTGCACTTGTAGTTGGAATGTATAACCAAGACTCATGTATTCCAGTTGCAAATCTCTTTACCATTGATTTGCCGTCTGGACGTACTGAGGAGGTTAGAGCCTAAGCTCTGATACCAACCTGTAACGCCCCGATCCCGCGGATACGGGGACGTCACTGCAACGTATATACGTAAGTCCGTAGTACCTTCCCGTATATACGTTAAGCATCAGTACAGACAAGAATCAGAGTACGGAAGCAAATGGTGCATTATACATTCCAACACATATATACAATTACAGAATTATCACCAGAGTGATTACAATATTACATGAATATCATATCACTAACATGCGCAAATGCGGGAATACAAGGAAATGTACAAAAGATATATACATGAACAGTACAATAGAGTGCTCACGAGATAGCTGGAAATCCACGCTACCGCTGCGCACTCTGATCAGCAATAAGAAGACTCCGCCCGCTCCAGAACCTGGACATAAGAATCCAGGGGAGTCAGTGAAACTCCCCAGGCGAGTATGATACAATGCCAGGTGGCGAGCCAGGGTAAGCACAAGTGAGAAACTCAGAAGACAGGAGGGTTAGAACAATAATGAAGTATATATATAAGAACAGGTATAACATAACAATCGCAAAACCGGAAATCCAAGGTAAAGCTGATTATAAGCAAAGGTGATTTTATACGCTTAGGTCACGGTCCCATGAGACTAGTACGTCGAAGGAATAATCCAAACAAGGAAACCCTCATATATATACCTTTGTCTCATGCCACAGAGTATCCAAGCGTATAGAATCAGAGATGCAAATCATATCATAGTCAAAAACAGGAATGCATAACAATAATGATCAGGGGTCCATAACACGAGTAACGGATACACATAACGGAAACCATAACAGGAAACACAACAGAAGTCAATAGGCAATGTCTATTATTATTATTACTCGTCTGACTCATATATCTCGGCATGTGTCCAGGTGTGCACCCCAACCCACATACATCCATATATAAGCGAGTCGAGGGTTGTTAACGGAAGTAGATGGAGAACTGATACCACCTCTTATAGTGGTTCACATACACCGGGGACCAGTTTGTTGGTCCAACGGTTCCCACCACCTGGGACCGGTTTGGAGGCCCAAAGTCCCCCTATATGTACTCATGTGGGCCCTAAGTCCCACTATAGTCGTCCGCCAAATATATATATCATATCCATCACTATAAGCAAGGTATCATTCCGGCATCCATCACTTCCTCCCATACCCCATACAAGTTGTCCTTTTTATGATTTATTAACATAATTATCAGATTAAGGGAATGAGCAATATCATAACAGTAATACATAACAGTGATCAGTACATAACAGTAATCAGGTACTACATTCCCTTTATCGTGATAATTATAAGAATCGGTGTATCATGCTTGGTGTCAAGAGATAGCATGACAAGTGGTGATATGAATCAAGTAACCAGTCAAGTCAGGAGATAGATGATAGTCTGGGTAAGTCATGGTACAACATAAAGGTCTTGCCAAATGGTGGCATGTCAGGTAGTCAGGTCAGGTGATAACACAGTTACCAAGTGATATACATGTGTTAAAAGGAAACATGCAATTGACAGGTCTGGAATAATAGCATGGCGAGTGATGACCTATCAGGAACCAAGAATACAATGACCACGAAGGGTCTGCCACGCATAGTATGTAAACAGTAAAAGATATATGGAATAAAGTGTATGAAAACATGAAGCAAATAAATGGAATAAGAATGCAAGAAGGTAGCGAGTAAGAATACTCGCCCAAATCACCAAAACGCCGAAATATCCGGAATCCACTGAAGTTCGGGATGCGCCACAACCTGTGATATAAATATGTAGAGAGAAGGGGAGAGAGAAGGAGAAAAGGTAAGATGATGTTAGCCAAGAGACAAGTCAAACAATACCAATATATGATATAAGTCTATAGACTAAGGTTCATGTTCAAGGAAGTACCAATCAGAACAGACAGCCAGAATTAGTCGACTAGGTTGGAAGAGTAGTCGACTAATAGAGGGGTTAGTCGACTAGGAATATGGGGTAGTCGACTAATACTGTGATCCAGAGAGTTAGATGTCTGATTCAGGAAAAGTTAGTCGACTGGATGAATTGAGTAGTCGACTAATCAGGGAACTATAAGTCGACTAACAGATACTTAAGTCGACTAAGTCTAAGATACAGAGAATTGGGGTTTTGGTTCAGGAATAGGTTAGTCGACTAGGGAGGAATAATTAGTCGACTAGGGGGGTCAAGTCGACTAGTAGTTTAGGCATAAGTCGACTAGAGCCGAGAGTTGGGGTTTCTAGTTCAGGATAGATTAGTCGACTAGGGTCAAGGGTGTAGTCGACTAAGGGGGTCTCTAGTCGACTGGTCACTGAGGTAAGTCGACTAATACTGTGTTTCCAGAAAATGGTTAAGTTTCAAATGAAAGGGTTAGTCGACTAATAGCTAGGTCAAGTCGACTATTAATGGGAAAACAGCAAACAGAACAGATTCTAGGGTTTTGGTTTGATGACTAATTAATCATGGATTTGAAGACATATTTGCACAAGATATGTAAATACAAACATACTAAGAATAAATCAAGTCTAGATGAGGAAGATTACTCACCAAATTGATGATGGAGAGGAAGAGGAAAGGTAGAGTTGGTGATGATCCTTGAGGAAGAGGGAGATGGGGGAGTTGTTGTTGTTGGTGATGGAGGAGGTGGAGCTTGGCCGGAGTTGGGAGGAGTCCTCGCCGGCGACTTGGCCGGAGGTGGCTGGCCGGAGGTGAGGTCGGCCGGCTCTCTTGGAGAAGAAGAAGAAGAGAAAGAAATGAGAAGAGAAGAAAAATGAAAAGAAGTGAAATGTAAAGGAAGGATATTTATATGTTTAGGATTTTATGAAGGAGATGCAAATTAAATGGAAGTGAGGGGGTTTGGTGTAAAAAGAAGGGGAGGTGAGGTGTCTCTCAAGGGGACACTTGGCCGGCCATGGGGAGAGGGAAAAGAGATGCATTTAATGGGGTAGGTGGAGATATTTGTGGTGGAGTTTATGGAATTTTGGAATTGTTGAAATTTTGGAAAATAGAATTCTTGTGGTTGTGGAGGAAGGAAAGAAATAAAGGAAGAGGAAAAGAAATTATAATGAGAAGATATTTTCTCTTGGAAAGGAAATTGGAAATAATAGAAGTGGCGGATTCCCGGGATTCAGTTGCGGATGCGGAAATCTTTCGGGAAAATACCGGAATCGTCCGAAATTCAAGTATCTCGGAACGACCCGAAATAAACATCAAAAATCCATAATATTGTATTAAGAATAATAGTGAAATCCTTTTTAAGAAATACTTTATAGTTTTAAAGATAAAAATCCTGGAATCAGTTACCTACCGACTCCGAAAGAATTTTCATAAAATCATAAAATCCTCAGAAAAAGAATGTAGGTAGAAAATATGATTCTAAGAAGTAATGTCTAAAGGATCATTTAGAAATTCCAAACCGTTTGTAAAATAAAAATCCGGGAATCGGTCA